>JANTFA010087337.1:0-14334 GCA_026413405.1 Phytosciara flavipes | reverse complement strand
ATTAGGTAGGCGGGAACACACCACCTTTGATGACTTTACTTACAAAAAAAATTCTCCACATCATCACGGCGACGATAATCATCAGAGTAGGTGAATTTTTGTATGGAATCCGCGGCGCATTATCCGCCATATTATCGTCAGCTGTGGGGTGTAATCCGCGCACCTGTATCGAGGTGACCTCCACCAGTATATAGCCTTGCTTGGAACCAGAGAAATGTTAATGGATACGCCTGGGGCGAGGTAGAACAGAAATATGAGAAGTGACAGCTGGGCGAAGTGACGTCCTAGCCGCTGTAATATCGCAAAAGTTGCAAAGGAATTTGTTGACGTTTAGGTTTTATGTTCATCTCCGTGGATGAAAGTCGTCGTGTTTGTTATGTCAAAGTTCGTGTTTACAGATATTTGGAACAAACCTATTTCTATAGAACAAATGAAATGTCAAAAATTGATAATACTTTTCCCTCGGTGTCAAAATCCACGAAAAGTAATTTATTTTCGAGCGCTTTAATATTTTCTGAGATATTATACGCGCTCAGATTCGAAAAGAAACGCAATAATATTTGTTTTGACGCACAGTTTTCGTATGATAGTAGCGTTAAATTGATAATTTGTGCAATAATACTGAGTCTGATCAGCATGTAAATTATTTCACGTTCAATCTGATGCTGCGCGGGCCATGTTAGCAATTTAATTCGTCGAAATTAGTGGTGTTGAAAATAATTTAAAATGTGTGGTGAGATAGGTTTACGCTGGTCGTAGAGCGTTCAGTTTTTTTTTCAGTAATGGCCCACACACACGCTAAATCTATCTGTCCAAACAACGTCCCAGTCGTCATATTTGCATCTCGCTGGAATCCAGCTGTGGAAATTTGAGAGGCGCTCGAGGGTAGACGCACTTCTGGGATTTAACGGGATAATTGGAATAAATAAATAAATGATTTCAGTTCAAATACTAAAGTAGACTTGATTTTGATAAAACAGTAACAAAGAACTTATTCCAATTATTCTCAAAGAAACGAGTGTTTCAAAACCTCATTATTTCTGAGAATCTTCTTTCGGACTGTTATTATGGAGTTTTGGAGTTGTCCAGATATTTCGGTGAAACAAGACAAGAATGGAATATTTGAAATAACCAAAGGGTGCTAGTAGGAATTCGGAGTTTTCATCACATCTAGTGACAAAAGAACCCAATTTCTTAACTGGTTGCATAAATTACTATTCGTAGACTAATCGATAAAGAGACTGCTCACGAAGGCGCAGCTTTCATCAACAGAAATTACAATGAATAAAAATCATCTATTCCGTTCCAATGTGGAAGTGTAAATTGTCTGGAAGAGCCAAAATTTTTGGATTTCATTGTTGATGACAAAAAATTTGATTCTAAATGACATGAAAGAAAAACTAAACACTAATCATAATATTTGTAATACACTCAAGACACGTGCACTCCTAACTGTAATCTAAAGTAGTAATATTTCAAAATTATATACACCTGCACTAAAGCTTTAAATAATAGCAGCTTACTAGAAGATGCGGGAAACGGCAATTATTTTCATCATTGTTATGTATCATGAGCCGATACCAATTCACGCCGTAAGTGCGCCAAAAATATTTGAATTTTGAACAAACTTTACTGTGATAAATATCAATTATCTAATTGAAAGTAATTAGCGATCACTAGCGATCTCTCATGAATATTGGTGATTTCTTGTTTTGTTTCGCATTTTTCTGTAGAATCGATTCGAAAAATAGCAAAAAAATTCGACTGAAAGGACAATCACATTCTTTGACTTTCAGTCGAAAGATGATAAAGAATTGAAACAACGAAACCAATCGACAATATTCATAAGAAATACCTAGCAAAATAATTAACGTTTAATTAGGGAACTTTACGCTCCTTATGAATTGGTATCGGCTCATGATACATAGCAACGATAAGAATAATGGCCGTTTCCCGCATCTCCCTGTGAATGCAGCTGACGTAATTCATTACATTACGGATCAATTTTGTGCGCCGAACTCACGACTGTGGTTTTACAGCAAACTTTTGGAACTTTCAATGTGAGTAAAAAAAAATAGTTGTTTACGCTTTGGCTCAGGTGTCCTCAACCAAGGAAAAGGTTGATGTCGATGTACCCAAAAAGGTTGAAACGGATTTCTGTTAAGGGACCCTAGGGCAGCTAAAAACCATCCCCAGTAAAATCAGTCAGGTGGATGTGTAACGAATTGGAATCTTGCAGTCCAAACCGAACTGTAACTACAAGCCTGGCATTTAGGCTTTCTAATGATACCACGTTCAATATATTCCGTTTGAGAGGAATATGTTTTTTGACTTACAATCTGCGGTAAAGGTTTGGTGAATCTTGACAATTTTTGCCAAAAAGACTCAAAATTCTATTTTTCTTTCAAAAATTGTCCAAATTCAACCAATTGGGAACTTTACTCGACTTTACCACATATTGTAACTCAAAAAACATAGTCTCTCAAACGGAATACATTGACCGTTGGAAATCAATCAATGGAAAAGTGCCGGGCTCGTAATTACAGTTCCGTTTGGATTGTAAGATTCCAATTCGTTAGTAGTTGTTACAAGTATACATTCTGGACGTTACAGATCCAGAATATAGTATTTAAGAATAAGAATACATATGAGTTAATAAAACTTCCGAGGGGTAACTCACTCGGGTAAATGATGACACAGGGTCCGAGGAAATGCCCATACAAAAGAGGAAATCTTGGGTAAATATACGAAAAAATACCAAGTAAATAAGGAAATGATTACACACCATTTGGGCGAGTGAGAAACCCCTCGAAAACTTCACAGACTTTTCATCACTGGATTAATACTACATTCTGTTGTAAGTGTTTAAGAGTGAATCTTTTAAGTACTAGTCGTAAGCTTATTCTAACGAGGCGAAGCCGACAATTAAAAAATTTACAGTGAAAACCATCAACTCATCATTCAGGGTATGTCAGACTCGAAATCAACGACTTTCCATACATTCATACATCCTGAACAAATTCTTAAAGTTCAAATTAACCGTCTTTCGCCGTGCTTTAAAAAAATGTAAAGCAACTTTGTCGAATAATTTTAAATCAACCTGTATTAGTAGCTTATAGCACCGACCAAGTAAGTGAGTCATGAAACTATAAAGTTCAAATGTGTTCTGTATATGCATACGAGTGTGAATGGTGTGAAAAATGAGTGTAGTAGGTTTGACATGAGATGAGTACACGCTACTTCTACTTAATCATTGTGCAATATAGCTTCTTCCATATTACAGTAAGCATTTGTAGTCTATAATATTGAACTGACCCAATATGACAAACGCTTATGTTTTAAAAATGTTTTCTATCACATCGGCGCGGCCTAACAACTTCTTACTCATCAACACAAAAAAGGTCAAAAAATATGTAGTTTGTTTTACTCGTTAGAGCCACACGAAAGCGCAGAGCCACTCGAAGCGCCGTTCAATAAATTAAATTCTTTATTTTATTGCAATAATTTCGGATCGGGTTCGGACGAAATATCCTAAACAATGATGGCTCTTTGTCAGAAAATAAAAACTTTGTAGATCTTCCGGTTCGTCACAATTTTTTTTTGTTCTCTGTGATTATATGTCTCTATAGCCGAATGATTTGAGATGTTGCTCGATAAGCATTAGGGGCCATTCACATAGTGCGCATTCTCTTTTGGGAGAAGGGTTGCAGAAACGCATATGCAATCGTTTTTTTGTATGCAAATGGGAGATCAAAGAAGGTTTAATTTTTATTTACAGTCAGTTTCCATTAGTAAGTGGCACTGTTTTGTTTTAGGCACAAAAATTCTGAAAGCTAAAATTAAATTTTTGACACAGATTAATAAAGGAGTAGAGACTTACTTCGGAAGGCGCAAAACTTTAAACAAACTTGAGATTGAAGAGGACATTGGAATTTTATTTCTAAAACCATTCAAAAACTTCTGAGCCACATTAAATTGATGACAAATCGTGATAAATTTGGTCGAAAACACATAGGCCATTCCTTGATGTGCCCATTGTGCTGCTCTCCTGTTGTTGTTGGTGTGATGATGATATTGATGGAATTGTTGGCTTGTGTTGCTCAACGTTACTCGTCAATAATTTCTACACTAAGTCGTGTATCTACGTTAGATGCCCGTATTCAACACAACCGCACGCTCTCTATTCGCAACAGCTATTTTGGTATGCCAAATGAGCCTCGACAGGTATGTGATGCTGTCAATGCCCAGCTGGTGTCTATTAAGAATTTGTCACCCATTTATGCCGTATGCACCGTGAAAAAAGGACATTTCTATTCGGAGCCCGTTCACGTTCATTGTTTTAGGTTACTTTACAATCAACCTATTTGGATATCGTTACAACTCAATGTTTCTGACAATACAGGAGAAAGAAAATAAGTGACAAACGCAGTGATCCCATTTTGCGATTACGAACTCAAATACAAAACCATTGAAAGTGAACGGCTTCCAAAATCAAGATAATGGAAATGGATAAACGTTCTTTGATCATTCGATTCTAGTTTTACTTTAACCGCCAAAACGTCGGATGATAACGATCCCGAACGGTTTGTGATTGTAAAACAACCAAAGAATTATTTGTTCGATCGTCCCGAGTCTCGAGCTGAAGTATAAAGAAATTGTAAAGCTGCACATACGGAAAATGACAAACTGAAAAACTTTTTGGTTTTCTTGAATTTCTGGTCAGTTTCAAATTTCGCGCCCATTTTCTCACACACTGTACCGAGCTGAGACTTATTTCCGATAAAAAGGTCATTCCGTTTTCGGTCTTGTTACTTGTTCACTATTGTTAATTTTTCACGCCTTTGATTCAATGAGTAGTATTTAAAATATTTATATTGTTCATAGAACATAGTAGAACATTATAATATTGTACACAAAGTTTCAACATCGACAAAATATTTCACCCCCTTCAAGAACACCCCACATTATACATTCACCAACTCATTTACCCATCCATAAAGTCTTCTCATCATTATTATATCCATATAAAATCGTTCTAACTCGATTCCAGCCCCCCCCATACACATACATAATATAATATGTATGTATACATGGAAGAGTATTACAAGCCGCCAAAGAACGGCAGGGATGGAGTACCTACTGTAGCACAATTACAGCATGTAGCGCAATCGAATACGCTGATATGCACTCTGGAATGAATAAAAATTGAATTCATTTCGTTGCGAAATGAATTCACAATAAATGGAGAAAAATTCCCATTTATATACATTTTGTACACTATCCGAGGGGTAAAGTTTTTCCCCGTTCGTCTGCATCAATATAGTAAATGGAAAAGAAAATGCACGTTACTATTACGATGCGATGACAATATCGGCGATCGAACATTAAGCCAACAACATTTTTAGGGTGATTAATACACACAGCGTAGTACACATTCAAAATTTTGACAGAAATTGTATGGGCTAAATGTCAAATACTTTGCAGTCTCGGTGTAAACCTTTATTGTTTACACTGTGAATGGGTCCATTTTGCATGAACTGTGAACTCATCTAAATGTTTTACATTACTAGTGAGATAATGTGGCCATTCCCGCACTAGTGAAAACCCTTTACCTCGCTCATAAAGTAAAACGCCATACTTTACACGTGAAGTCTGTTTGACATCTCCTATCACAATGAATAAAAGTACGTCGGGCTGAAGCCTCCGGATACTTTTACACATCGAATACGAGATATCAAATTACTTCACTGGAAAAATGTACTATTTCATGCTTCAGTTTTAGCCTCGTTCAGTAAAGTAATATTACTGACGATGATAGTAGGAGTGCTTTCAAGTGTTTATTTTGCTTTCGGCGCAACAAACCTTCGCAACAAGAACTTGGAAACAGGTAATACTATTGAAGGGCGTAGCTTCTTTGATATTATTATCAAGTATGATGATCGAGCATCCAGATGTTTGTAGGATATTTTTTGGTGCATCGTTGACCACCCTTACGAAGGGTGAAGACGATGCAAAACCTATAGCAGTAGAGATCGTTTGAAGACGTTTGGCAGGTCGCTCGTCATGAAATCACGGATGATAAGTTGAAACCAGTTCAGTTTGTCGTTAGTGTTCAAGGAGGTGCAGACGCTTTGAGTTTGATTTTAGGAATGGTTTCAACATGTTGTTTAGGAAGTTTGTGTTAGGAGAAGTAAAAGATGACTTCAATGCAACAGGCCTACAGACTTTATTCCAATCTTTATTTCCTTGATGAAACTCTGTTTTCTAAAAGAGGGTTTCCACAAGGTGATCCGTTAGGACACCTGATGATTGCTCTATTGGAAATGATGAAGAGAAAAAGAAATAAAAAAATTGGGATATACCGAGCATTAACAGTAAGTTTGATGTGATGCTTGAATCTAGTGGACCCGTTGCTCGTGCGTCATCAACTAAAGATTCTTCAAAGTGTAGCTGCAAGTGGTTCCATCGAGTCTACTGGATTTACTCTTGGATAAAAACTCCGCCAGAATTTCTGTTGATCTTCGTTTGGGCTGTGATTTATGCAAAGAACATAGTGATGTGATCAATATGATGAAAAATGGTGGATTACACGATTCTTATTTAAAGATGAAAGCTAAAAAATAGCTCAATATGACGAAGTTAACAGGATTTCCAAATACAACCACCAGGTGTTTCTAGAAACGATGGCAAACGACCAGATGGCATGACTTTAATTCCGTAAAGTCATGGAAAGTCTATTCTATGAGATGTAAAAGTAAGAGATACGCCTTCATACATATTAATGAATCTAGCAAAAAGACACGGTCTCCGTTAGCTTTCGGATCTTTCGGGCCAGAAACTAACAAACTTTTTTGGGAAATTGGGATCAATCTGCTTCAGACGAACCACGTTGACTTGGTTACTTCATTCAAATCTACATCAAAATACCACATTAGCAAAAGCGGCAAAACAAATTTAAAAAGTAACGCAAGACTGTCTTCGCAACCTCAGCGTTGTACTAGCTACTAGAAAAGTTCTGTTCAATTAATTTAATAATGTGGTGAAATGCAGTGAACGTACATTAGATGGTCTATCGCCATAAGAAAAATTTCCATATAAAAATTAGCAAAAAATTGGTATTCAAAGTGACCGGTGGCGCTGCAGTTTTTGTTCGAATTAAACGGCAACATCTAGTGAACTTTTTCATAGTGACGTTATTCTTTCCATACGAGAAATGGTGGCGACACTGGTCATTTTAGATATAAATTTTATGTTGTTTCATTTGTATGTGACACGGCGATACCCTCTAACTCGCACGTTCACTGGTGAAATGTATTTTTAAATTCATTTGTTCTTTCATCGAATTATTCAAACTTCAAATTTTGAAGCGGCATTTTTCAATTTTTTTCGATTTACAATAAAATGGTTGGCTCTTTGAAGAAGAGGTGTGTAAGGAGTCGTATACATAAATGACGTCACGCTATTTCAGTGATGTCATCAGATTAAAATCACAAATAACTCGACAAGGATACAAATTTTTGTTTCAATGGTTGGTCTTACAACTCCCCCAAATACACCTCCTAAGTGGGTGGTACGACACACTATTGACTCAAAAAAGTGAAGACTTGTCGAGTTTTTAGCGATTTTAATGTGATGACAGCACTGAAAAACAATGAAAGTGTAGGACAGGTATGGCGTTTACAAAACTTTCGTGTCCTCCGGACGTAGGTTTTGGCCATACCTGTCCTACACTTTCATTGCTGAAAAAGCGTGACGTCATCGATGTTCGACCCCTAAACTGTCATTCCAACCTGTAAAAATTTGGGTCTTTTTCAAAACAACAGAGCCTAAACTGAATTGGATAAAAAATGGGACATTTAACATTTCAAAACTTTACCGTTTATTAAAATAATATTGTTGGTAAAGTGTGTGATTATGTTCACATATAGACAAATCTTAAGATACTCATGACCAGCGTAAAGTTATTTTATACACTCTTTCTCTACGATGAATGTTAACATAATTAAAAAAAAAATAAAAAGAAATATGAATGTGGTGTGTGAGCGTGAGGAGCGAATATACGTTCCTGCATGTTCATAGATCGAACCGCACTATTTCGTTCTCACGAAACCGAAAAACACTTTTGGTTGGCATGTATGCCGTCACGGTTATATGGCGCGTTGGCCTTTCTTCTATACAGAAAACAGAAAAAAAAGAAAGAAATAAAATATAAAAGCAACGTAGACTGGGGGGAACGATTTTGGTACGGGACAAGAAGTGAAGCAATACTTCGAAGTAAAATTATTTTGTACGTATCTCTCTACTCTGCTCGGTGTGCAGAGTGTAGAGTGTCATACCCTCTGTTTATAACGAAGAGATAATATAGCGTATACGAAGCATTTTGCGACCGAACAAAATAAAACTTGGCTTATACACAGATATAGTAGGTACCTATGCGAGTTCGATTTAACACACACACACACTAACACACACAAAACCATACATGTCATATTCTATGTAGGATACAGGTCTGTGCTATAGATGTGTTATATGCATGAATCTGAATTTTTCTTGTTTTGTTTGGAATTTTGTTTGTGGCTCTGCGAGCTGAGTTGAGTATAAAATGAAAATAATCTTTGGATATTTCATTAATGATGCGTGCTATATCCAGAATGAAATTCAAAATCATCCAGAACAACAAATATCGCTAACAGATTTTGCAATTTTTTAAAAGCATATACAAAATGACATCGTCCACAGCTTCGAATTGTCGTCGGGTTAGTATGCGCAATGTCTCGAGACTTTATTTTAATTGTACTGAACCAGCAGATTTAACAATGCTTCTTTAATCATGTCTCCGTCGTAGCGCATGCTAGCCCGGCAATGTTGGTTGGACGATGTCGCGTTTTACAAAATTGCTAAATCTGTTAGCGATGTGTTGTTTTATATTTCATTCTGGATTATTTTGAATTTCCTATAAACCGAGGGTATGACATTCATAACGAAAAACGCACACATACAAAGGTTTTATAAAAGAATGGCAATAGCTATTTGGCTAACATGTGCAGGTAAACAGTGATAATAGTATCGGCGAGGAAATACGTAGAAGAGTAACGCTTGGTAGTGGGAGTTACTGCAGTCTTCATAAACTCTTTCGGTCAAAAACACTCAACCCCAACCTTAAGTGCGAACTGTACAGAACGCTGATACGTTCAGTTGTGACGTATGGTTCGGAAACTTGGTGCATGACGAGATGAGCAGACAGTGTTTCAGTGTTTGAAAGAAGAATTTTCGGAGGTGCAAGTGTTGACGGCAATTGGCGAAGAAGATACAACCATGAGCTGTACCTGTACCAGCCTGATATTGTCAAGTTTATCGAAATCAATGTACTAAGATGGGTCGGTCGTGTACAAAGAATGGACGAAAAGCGTGTAACCCTGAAACTGAGAAATACCAACCACGATGGAAACCGCAAACCAGGTAGACCGAAAGCCAGATGGAAAGATGCAATCGAATCAGATCTGAGAGCCCTAAGAGTGGTTGATTGGAAAACGTTGGCGCGGAACATGTAAGATCGGAGGAAGATGCTGGAGGAGGCCAACAAACCAACAAAAGGTTGTAGAGCCGCATAAGTCCGTAAGTGCCTAAATGGAAATTTTGCGCAATAGATGTCGCCGGAGTTGACAGCGTATGCGCAAAATACCAGTTTAGCCCCAGGCTAGCAACAAGATTGTATTGTGCTGTAGCATATTCCAAAATGAATGTTTACTACAGTACACAAAAATTATTTTTACTTCGCCAAACATCTACATTGTTAGTTGTAATCTGTCGAATATATTCAAACGAACGAGCTTTGGGTTAATGAATGATTTTGAAAATTGAACATTTTGTTCGGTAGTGGATACACCACACGTCATGATCTGCGCACTCTCCGTATCTATTTATTTTTTCTGTTTCGTTTCCAATTTCAAAATACTCACAAAAATCTAATTGGTTTCGAACGGTTATTAATACAAAAATAGTAAGGCGCGCAAAATTTATTAAATTTTTTTTAAAAATTATAATTTGGATTTACAGAATACTTTCGTTCCAACAATTTCAGTTTTCTGTAGCCAATCTCGGATGATTAATTAAAAATCCTTTTAGCGAAACAGCGAATTTATTCTTGTACGAATCGCGACATTATTACCAATATATCGCTTTTGCTACCATCGGTTGTGGTACTTCTAACTCTTTTTCTTGTATCTTTGGTATATGCGGATTGTCAAATTGCTATGCGAACATTTTTTATATGCATGCACAGCGAACACGGCCCTACGAGAAAAGCTAGTGAGCCAAAAAGAGCGGAATCATTTATTAATACGAAACAGAGAGTTCATAATTATGGCGACTGGGACGAAACGACGTCACAGTCGTCAGATTAGCATCTCTCTGATACGAAAGGATATTTAAAATGATAACTTACTTAAAAAAAAAACAATTAAACAAACTAATTAATTTTCTCCTTAAAACAGTACCCTCGTACTTCATGTTTTCTTTGGGCCTTTTACAGGCGCGGAAATTTGAAAACCGACACATTTTCAGTTGCTGTGATTAGATTTGACCTTTCGATTTCTCCATGCAAATTTCATAAATCAAAAAACACAAAATGTGTCGGAAAAAAAGCCGAAAAAATAGTTCCTAACTCAGAACTAATGCTTCCAGCTTGTGGTTTTAGTCCGAGCCGTAACTAAGTGCTCTTCAGATTAAAAAAGAAACCCAAAAATGTTTAGTTTGACGTACAGGCTTTCATATTGTGGTAGCGGTATATCGACCAAATATGCATTGAATATTCAAATATTTTTGGCGCACTTATGGCGTGAATACCACGATACAAGGCTAGAGTTTGGAAGCAGTTACGTTGATTGTTCTATATTATGCTGAATCAAATTTTTGTCATTGTTCCTATTATCTTGATAAATGCTAAAAGAGGACATGAGAAATTAGCGAATTATGAGAAAAATATCATTTCATTGATTTAGTTCAACTTCCAATAGACTGATCACCTTTCCTTCTTTAAAAGTATCAAGAACTTCCATTTCAATCGGCTGTCTATTGGAAATAAAGTAAATTCAATGAATTTTCATTTTTCTTATATAACTCACTCGCTCATGTTCCCTTTTCACATTTAGCTATGCAAATGTCAAAAAAATTAATATTTCCTTCGATCGTAAAATCATTTTATTTTCCACTAATCCTGTTGCAGTTATGAAGTTTAAGAGAGCTGTAGATAATTTGAACTGATTTCTAATAGAGTGTTTTACTTCGTTACAACACTAACACAGATGTAACGCTGCTGCGGGTAAAGAGCAGTCAAAAACGTAAACAAAGCAAATTTTGTTCATCTGAATATTAAGTTTCGGATAGATTTTTCGAATTCAAGTAAGTGTTGTAGATGAGAATGACCATTTCATTGATTTTGTTTCCAATCAAACTCATTTAAAACCAAAAAATTGACTGAAAACAAATATCGTTTTGGAATAAATTCACGGTGACGGCTGCTTATCCGCAGAACCAAGTGTTCGAAAACTGTGCTAACTGTCCTACGTGAAACACTCTATAGGCTCTGACGTTTGAAACGTCACTTTGACAGATGGAAAAGACCGACTTTTGATCTGAATAGACTATTTGAAATTCAATATATTTTATAATTTTAAGTTTTCTAGTTAAGTTACCTTTTTCCTGCTTTTCCTGAATCAGGTCAGTTTCCATGGTTTTGGATACATAAATTAGCCCCCCGCTTATTTCAGCTAATTTTGGTAAAACTTATCAGTTGGAACGTGTTTGTGAAGCTCAAATAAAAATTTTCGTAGTTCTAGTAATGAATAGTTACGTGGATCACATGGCACGACTTTAAAAAATGTACCTGTACGTTTCCCGCCCTGCAAACGGTTGAATATTTTTACTTTCGTCGCATGAAGACATACATGTGTAGCTGCTTTGAACGATTGATTTGAGGCATTTTCGCTTGTAGCCCTAAAATCAATCGCCGTCAAAGAATGCCGTCATAGGTACTATATGTTGCCGTCTATTTCGAACAAAATTTGCAGCGCCACCGGTCATTTTAGATACAAATTTTTCATGCGACGCGGCGATACCCTCTAATATACATTCATAAAGCCGATCATAAAGCTGAGGGAGAAGGTTGCCAAGTGTCAGGAGTTAGGTTTTGGAATCCAAAATTTGAATTGTTTAAAAATACCGTAATTTTAAGTTGAATTATGTTTAACTTTAGAAAAATTTTAAATAGCACATAATTGCTTCAATATCGGATCGTCGCTGTTTGATTGGCATCATCACTCCGTAACCAATTATCGAATTTCCTTACCCTGTCTCTGCTCACCCGATGGTATTTCCAACAGAGTTGTTAAGGGGATGTCATACGTAGGAAGAAGGAGTTCCAAGATAATGTGGCAAACTCAAACTGCATAATGTATCCCGTGCAAAACATTAAATTTTGATGTTTTTTTTGCAACGAAGACAATGGGGCAAAACATTGAAAACTAATCCGAGATAATGTAAGCAACAATTTTTGCTATTATGCAGTAAGTGAACGTGGTGAACGCGCTGTAATGGATCATGGTATAGATTGGACGAAAAAAAGAGAAATGGACCGTTCTCATTCATAGAATAGCTCTATGATCAACATCCACAGCTACCAACAGTATGGAAACCGTTTCAATTTATTTTATTAGAAGTGCTAGATAGACATACACACTGGGTATACTGTGTATAGATGGATACACATAATGTGTTCAGTATATTCCACTTTATATGTACAAATAACATAAAATATATACAGTCGAAAACCAAAATCCTATATTTGTACACAATCTATATACGTTCGTACATTTTTATATATAGAATAGAGCTTGAAGCACATACATAGTACAATTATTCAGTACATTCTAAAATGATGCCATCTAGTATTGGATACGCCCACAAAACGTTACCATAGCAACCTTACAATACTCACACACACACACACACACACACGTAAAGCACAGCATAGCGTTCAGCGAAATGAATTTTCGTCTTTTTTTCGTTTCGAATGAAAAAAAAAGCTCAGTATGAATAAACCTTTAGCAGATGTAACTACCTAAAAATATAATCTTTTCAATTATTTTTCTCTCTTGTTTTTTTTCAGTTTTCCGAACCAACTTGCGTTTGTCAAGCAAACTGTTCTTGCAAAAATTTGAATTTTTCTTTCACCGCTTCCTATTTTGACATTCCAAAAAATTCGGCATCGTTCCCATTTTACACGCCGACTTTCGCCCTTTCGTAGCGGTAAAGACCAAACAAAAAATCACAAACTATTTAAGTAAGCTGCGCTTTTACAATGACGTCACAGCAAAAATTATCAAACTGTTTTGGCTTAATTCAGATCATTCTGATATTCCGACAGTTTTATAATGTGAAGAAGAAAATAATTTTTTTCCCTTTTCTATTAAGAATATATCGTTTTTCTTTCATTCAAAAACCAAGCGAGAATTCATATAAAATTCGCTTCGTTCGTGTGTTTTTTCTTCTTCTTCTTCTTCTTCAATTTTTCCATTCGAATTCTATGAGTGAAGCATAAATTGTAGAAAATATATCTCTGATGGGTAAGCTTCAGACAAATCGAATAAGATCTGGCGCCGTCCCCTTCTTTCTGCACGTTACAAGCGAATGTTGGCATAAGGTGTATGTATAATAGCATTTTCAACTTCGATATCGAACATGGTGTAGATAATGTTGTATGTACGTCAAAAACAACGTTTTACTTGGGTATTTTGCAGAACAGTAAATTTAACGTAATGTACGAAATTTTGTTTAGAGTTTGCTCACAATCTGTACGTTTTTTTTAGAGTAAACTTCGCAGAAAATTGTATCTGTGAAATAGTCTAACAAATTGTGGTCTATTAAAAGGAATAGTTCACAGTTTTTCTATAGATTTTGCAATGTGTTTTCTAATGAAAAGTTTCAGAAAATATTACCAGTTATAACTGAAGCTCGGAATTTTGAAAACCAATATATTTTCTGTCTTATGGTTAACTGGTTTTTCTTAAGTATTTTGCGTTTATTTTCATGTGAAGAAAACACGAACTCATGTAAAACACAGAAACAGTAAATGTGTCGGTTTTCAAAATTCCTGTACAAAAAGTTTCGGAAAAACCGAGAAGATGCGAAATTAGTTATTAATGCATACGATTCCTGAGACAATTATCTTAAAGATAGACCTGTAATATCGAACAACATTTCGTAAATATGGTGATGGCCGTGTTGAATAGTGTTAGGGGCTGTCCATAAATGACGTCCACCGTTTTTCGAGATTTC
>JANTFA010087226.1:0-14335 GCA_026413405.1 Phytosciara flavipes | reverse complement strand
CACAGGACTTGCTTACAACTTTAAACCTAATCCGAACGTTTCGTAGACTATATTTTGGGTGTCAACAATAAAAAGTTCGTATGGAATGAGTACGCAGAGTTTGTTTTAATACGTGCGGGCCGGAATCCGTTCGTTCCATCGAATTTCACCAACTTTCGAGCTTATTCCGCTCGCAATGTAATGTAATCAGTGAGTTGATAATTATAGTGACTCGCTTCGAAGCGACTTCTCAGTCGCCATAATTATCAACTCTCTGAATGTAATCGCTCATACCACCCTTCTAATTTAGGTCCATTCCAAGCAAATCTTTGGTCCATCGTTGTCGGGTCTGAAGGAAGCATTGCGTGTGAATCCCTCGTTCATATACGCTTCCCAGCGTTCTGCATGTTTAGATCTTTCTGTTTATATCTCTCGCATAATGACTGCGATATCGACAAGTATAGTTTTGGCCCAAGACACCGAGCCTGGCTTATCCAGCTTCTACATTACCCACTACACGAGAGTGTTCTAGTACCCAAACTAATCTGATCCGATTACTTTTACCCGAAAAGTTTTGGTAGTTTTTCCATTCTTTCACCTTCATAGAGGTTGTGACGTGGTAAACGCCCAAATTATCTCTATGTTGTCAAGACATCAGAAAATATTCTTGAGCTCACAAAACACGGTGGGCTTGAAAAAATTTGTAGTCGAAAGTGGGTGTATCCAAAATGTTATTGCTGTTTATGTTAGAGGACTATGCTCTGATCATTTTCCAATGAAAATTAAAATCGCATGCGAGGGGGATTTTTGAGATGACCCATTTTTGCATACATTCTTGGACCCCTGTGAAACTGTTCCACTAGCAAAACATAGATTTTTCGCAGGGTTTTGGCAAGCAACTGATATTATCCGTTAGCCTGAATCTACACCTTTCTGATGAAGCCCCACACGACATATTTCTTACGATTTTGATATGTTTGTAGTTTAATAGAGTAGAGCAGTGTCGACCTATTCGAAAGTTGACGATAACATCTGAATATTTGAGTAAAAACCAGGACAAAATCCTGAGACGGTCACTGCATTATCATTCATATCGTGTGTATTTCAAGTGTCACTTCACATCTACGCACAAAAAGGATCAGTAAATTAGCGCATTGAAATACAAAATGGAATTTTCTCTCTCTTACAATCATCCGTCTAAAATAATAAATTTTGATGTGTCGAGTGTCGTCTGTTATCGACATCGACGACAGAAATATGCTCTTAGCAATATGGCAAAATGTTTCTTAACCCCATTGGTGATGAATGTTTGCCGTCTGAAAAAGGTTAAATTAAAGCTGTAGCAAAGTATCAGTGTTCCACCCATAATTTATCGTGTTTTTCCTTTTGATTCTATTTGCAGCCATCAAATTCACCATAGAACCATCGGACATTGTAGTGCCGGAAGGAAATTCCGTTTTATTGCCATGTGAGGGAATTGCACAAACAGAAAATTTACGAGAAGGAAAAATTACACCGAACATACGGTGGCGTGGCCCGGATGGACAAGATATCGGTATAGTTGGCGATAATTTCAGGTATGTATCGCTTGTGTTGTGTAATGTGGAATGAAAGGGGACGACAGATTGTTCGAACAGAGAAGGAATGTTCAACGCAAAGGATTTTTTCTTGCCACAATAAAATTGCGATGAAGAAAAATCGTTTCCGTTTGTGTTGGGTATTCCGTTTCTGTTCAAACAATCCGACGTTCCTTAAAAGCGATGCCGCATTTCTATATCAATGAACGAATGAGAAGGGTCGTAAGTTTTTCTTCAATGCTAAATAGAACTTTCTCTTGCAGAGCACAGTTGCCGAATGGATCGCTTTACATCTCCAGCGTAGAAGACCATCATGCTTTAACGGGTCCGTACCAGTGTTTACTAAATGTTGAAGGAATCGGCACCATTGTTAGTCGTTCCGCTAGAGTGTCAATAGCTAGTAAGAACAAACCTAGACCGGACGTTGTTCACTTCAAATAATTTGTTTATTCTCAACAGAACTCCCAGAAACAAATCACATTTTCAGTGAAGTGTATCTGTTTCCCGGTCAAACAGCGTACGTAAAATGTTTGACCAGTCCGATTCAGCAAGGAATCAAATACAAAATTGAGTGGCTCAAAGACGAAGCTCCGCTACAAATCGATGAATCTCGAATGATTGTCCTACCGTCGGGTGCTATTGAAATCGACGAATTGACAGCGTCAGACAGAGGCACCTATCAGTGCAACGTTACCTCCGGAGTAATTTCTAGATTAAGTAGCAAAACGAATTTGAACATTAAGGCCGATGGAGATCCACAAACCTTCCAGCCACCGTCATTTCTAACCGAATCATCGTCGCAAATTGTACGGGAAGGTGATACGGTCACGTTGGATTGTGTTTCAAATGGTAATCCGAAGGTTTGTATTCACATTTACGCTGAAAGAAGTGGATTCGGAACAGTTTCTGACCATTCGTAACCATTCTAGCCGTTGACTAAGTGGCTTCGTAGCGGAGAAGACATTGATATAAACGACTTGGACTCTCGGTTTCGAATTGTCGGAACGGGGTCGTTACAAATTACCTCCGTTGATGAATCACATGCCGGTAATTATCAATGCAGAGCCAGCAACAGTGTTGATTCGTTGGATATGCAATCATCGTTGATCGTTCAAGTTCCACCAAAGTTTGTACAAAGTCCTACCGATAAGGTAGCATCGGAGAAAGAAGAACTTGAATTGGTCTGTGCCATTCGAGGGAAGGTAGGTTGCAGAATGATCTTGTTGTTTGCCAAATAATCAACGAACGAAAAACTCTTTCCAGCCAACACCAGTGATTCAGTGGCTGAAGAATGGGGATGCAATAACACCCAATGATTATATGCAGATCGTTGGAGGGTAAGGATCTTTAGAAGATTTGAGAAGAAGTTGTTCATTGAGTTCCTTGATGTCATTTACAGACACAATTTAAGAATTCTGGGACTCATCAATTCGGATGCTGGCATGTTCCAATGTATTGGAAGTAATCCCGCTGGATCGGTACAGGCAGCAGCCAGACTTCATATAACTGAGCCAGGTATGTTGTTCACAAAGGAAATTTATAATTTTCTCTTGATTTTTGATTAATTTCGTTTTATCGTTTGATTTCAAATTTTCTTTTTTTTTATTTTCTTAATTTTCCATTTCCTTTGCTGTTTTCTTCTTCATTTCCGTTTCCTTATCATTTTGTACGTCCTCATTATTTCGACAAACGAATCAGACAAACACAAACATCGCAAACAACATCCCAGTACGAAGAGCCGACACGCTCAAACTATTCCATTGCCCAGTCAAGTATCCCTATCCCAAGAAAAGAACACAAAAATCCTGTCGAAAAATGTCCTTGACAGTCTACTGTCCCAAGTGGAAACCAATAGTGACATGCAAGATCCGAACGATTCCAATAACGACGAATACGATGACGATTACGATGATGACGAATCTGACCTTGACAATGACGACGAAGGCAGCATCCATGCTTTCGGGCCGGGTGTCGATCCGAAGAAGCTGTTAAACTCATTGACCAATAAGAACCACCGTGACAATGAAGACGAAATTTCACACTTTTCTCAATCACCATTTCCCACTGTTACACGTAAATATCCTGATTTAGATGCGACGAAAATGGGTAAAGCAACACTACCCGGACCACCGAGAGACCTGGTAGCGCAAATTGTTAATCCTCGATTTGTTGCATTGAGTTGGATGGAACCGTTAAAGAATCCCGATGAGGTTACATCGTACACGGTCTACTATAAAATGACGACCAGCGAAAGGGAACGAAAAATAACGACAAAATCACGTGACGATCAATTGGCCAACATACAGTCACTGTTACCGGGCAGAACGTATCAGTTTCGTGTTGTTGGCAATAGCAACAATGGAGCCGGTGAATCATCAACCATTTATGAAGTCAGCACACAACCGGAAGAAAATATTTCCGGACCGCCGCAAGACATTGACGGTTTTGCTGTCAGTCACAAAGACTTACACATCCAATGGACTCCTCCTCTGGTGCCGAATGGGAACATTTCAAAATATCGCATTTTTTACTCGCTTGATGACGGTACGGAAATGTACACCGACAGCACGTCATTGGAGACAATTTTGACAGAGTTGAGACCATTCACTGAGTACACCGTATCTGTTGTGCCGTTCAATCAAAATGGAATGGGAGATCCGTCGAATGAATTGATTTTGAAAACTTATTCAGCTGCTCCGGATGAAGCACCGCTTAATGTAACATTGGAAGCAACAGGCTCAACGGTAATTTATCTAAATATTTTTGTAGAATGAAGTTCTTGAGAAAGAAATCTTTTCAGTCGATAACTGTGCGATGGGAGCCACCACCAGAAGAAACTCAAAACGGACCGATAACTGGCTACAAGATACGCTACCGCAAACAAAAACAAAACGTGAAAGTTGAGACGACACCAGGGAATGTACGGCGCTATGAACTCAAGGACCTTGAACGAATGGGAGCCTATCAAGTGAAAATTGCCGCAATGACTGTGAATGGAACGGGTCCATTCAGCGAGTGGTATCATATCGAAACACACGAGAATGATTTAAGCGAAACGCATGTTCCTGGTGAACCATCTTATCTTCGAAGTGAGTATCACACACAACTGTCTCTTTTCTTCCTTCCAAAATATAATTTCTACCGTTCACTTTCAGCTCGACCTGGTGCTGACAGCATTTACGTGAATTGGGGACCTCCTGCCGAACAAGACATTCGAGTGCGTGGCTACATACTGTCATGGGGTCTGGGAATACCGGATGTTGACTCGCACGTTCTTGATGAAACTGTTCGTGCCTACGAAATAACAAAATTGGAACCCAACAGTGAATACGTCATCTCACTACGAGCAAGGAATGTAATTGGTGATGGGAAACCACGCTACGAAAATGTACGAACCCGTGACGAAGAACCCTTCGAAGTTCCCATTGGACCGCTGGAGGTTCCAGTCGGATTACGGGCCATCACCATGTCAGCCAATTCAATTGTTGTATACTGGACTGACACAACATTGAGTCGCAATCAACAAGTGCTGGACAATCGCCATTACATTGTGCGCTACAATACCGTCGGGTCGAGTAAATATCGCTTCTACAATACGTCCGATTTGAATTGCATGATTGGAGACCTGCGACACAATAGCCAGTACGAATTTGCGGTGAAAGTTGTGAAGGGTCGTCGCGAATCGGCATGGTCAATGTCAGTGTTGAATTCAACCTCATCGGCTGCTCCAGTTTCGAATCCTCGAGATCTGACAATCAGTGTGGACGAAACAAATCCGCAAAATTTGGTTCTACGTTGGCTGCAGCCGAAACACAGTAGCGGTCAAATCAATGGTTACATTGTGTTCTACACCACAGATGATTCACAGCATGATCGAGACTGGAATGTAAGAACGAAAATGCTCAAAGGAGTTGAAATGTTTGAATTTTGATCTGATTCCGATTGTAGGTTGAAGCGGTCGTTGGAGACGTTCTGTATGCAACCATTAAGAATTTGAAGCCTTATTCGACGTACTACTTCAAAGTCCAGACGCGCAGCATTAAAGGTTCGACCGGACCATTTTCCAAGATGATTTCATACACCACAGGGCCAATTTTTGCAAAGAAAGAAGGCCTGGGAGTTGGCGTATTGACCACGGAAATGATGGTCTATCTGGCGATTGGAGTGGTTGTCCTGATGTTTGTGGTTGTGTTGATCGTGGTTGTGATTATGTGTAGACGAAAGCCACCAGCAACGCCAGAGCATACCAAACAAAGTTATCACAAGAATAACACTGGCGTCAAGCCACCCGATTTGTGGATTCATCACGATCAAATGGAATTGAAAAATGTCGATAAAAATCACACCAACAGCACACCAGGTTAGTGTAATTGATGTGGTTCAATGTGATGATACGACCTTCTTTTGTCTCATTTTTTCATCCACAGTATACAGTGATGGAGCGTCAAGCAGTGGAGCGATGACCTTGCCACGATCGGTGAATCATGATTTCGAAAATGACACCGCAGGCTCACACATAACGAATTCGTTGGACAAGCGGTCGTACATCCCCGGCTACATGAGTATAACGCACACAGAAATCATTCGAAATTTCGCTTCTTAAATGTAACGTTTGATTGTAGCCACCTCGATGAATTCGACAATGGAACGGCCACAGTATCCCCGCACTCAGTATAACATGAATAGCCGGGCTCATGTTTCGATGGACCCGAATTTGTCTCAACAAAATCTCATTCAATCCGGAGGATCGTTGTCACAAACACCGGACATTCCGTACAGTTACGACTCGATGCCATCAAACTACAGGTCGGTGTTGAACATTATCGGTTGTTGTGTGAGCTAAATCAAATTAACGATCTGTCCCTTGCAGTAATCCTAGTGTAACGTACGCGCCTGGTCTGTCAGTGGATGCTCCGAAGCGTGGACATCAGGGTCATCCACTAAAAAGTTTCAGTGTACCTGGTCCCCCATCATCGACACCATTAATTTCCAATTCAAAGCATACGGGTAATTTGAATGTCTTTGTCATTTGAGGCAATCATAATCAACCAGGCAAACAATCTTTTCCACAGTTCCAGCGGTAACGATACGACCGCAAAACGCATCGCCATACAAAAAACCGGCCATACCAAATGTACTGTCGAATCGTTTGCAATCCGGACCGTCGGTGGCCCATTCAAATGATGAAATCCAACGACTGGCGCCAAGTTGTTCCATCGAAGACGTTGATGTCAAACAAGAAATGGCCAATTTGGAAGAAATGATGAAAGATTTGCATACAATGCGAGCGAATGAATTTGAATGCTAAGATCGATATTTATGATTGAATGGACGGATGGATGGATGTGCCTGTGTAGAGTGCGCGTGTTTGTGTTATTAATTTGTAAGGAATTTGTGTATGGACACGAGAACAGTGTTCACTTCATACCATGGAGGCAGGTGGGAGGAGGAGGACACGTTTCGTCCTTTTAAGTTATTTATGAAACAATTTCAGAGTGAAAGTTTCGAAATTGATACGAACGAAATGAGAGACTGCTATTCAATTTTAAGGATAAAAACCATTACACAAATCGATAGTGAACAATGGAATTGTGAAACACCGTTCGTCGCAATGTCTGTGCAGCATTACCGAGAGCGTTAACAATATTCGAAGAGATTTTGCCAATGAATTGAAAAACGTTTGCTCACCAAATAGACTGGCGGATGCTCACTTGTCGCTGGCATAAAGGTGTCAGGTTGAGATTTTGTCATTGCAGGAAGGAAATGAAAGCTAAATGTTAGGATGGAATTCTCGTGCCTTTGTAATGCAAGTTAGCTTTCAATGGGAGGATGAAATCAGTACCTAAGCTTCATATAGAACTTTCAAACGACCGTCTAGAACGTCTCATTCCAGCAAACCTGATTAATTAGCTTGTGAACTAGTCGATCATAGATGTTGAGCGTTATCTTCAATCTCAACCGGCTCTATCGCAATCGTAGAGCGACGAACTTTTGATCCTCTCTAGATCGGAGCTTAGGCGGGTATTCGGTGCAATTACGAACCACTGCAAGCTTAACGATCATCTACACAGAATAAACAGGACGATCAATCCTATCTGCTGTTGCGGTCTGTCTCCTGGCTCTCTACACCAAACCAACCTCAGGCAGGCTCCACATCTTCAGTTATTATGAAATCCTTGATGAATATCTACCATCTTCAGATGGGAAGCTATGAGTTGATGTCAAAAACAAGTAGATACCACTGACAGAATCAAGGCTCGATAGTTGAAAACAAAGGACTTCCCATCTGTGTTTTCGCTGGTCGGGAGGTAGGGAAAATGAACTTTCACTTCTGGCAATCATGGCGAACGTGTTCTATTTGTCATCCATCGATTAACTCCACTTGTCTTGGACTTTTCTAATTTGCAAAACGCTTTTGGGCTACCGAGTGACATTGATCGGGTGGATAAGTGACAGCATGCTGCAGAAAAGGTATGACACGTGGCTCGGTTATGTCTGGGTGGAAGCCCGAACATGAATGTCTGGATTGGTTCAATATTCAGCGTACAATGTGGGCATGTCGGAAAAGGTTTGGAGGAGAGGAGGTCCTGAACAGGGCTTCTTGGAAGATTTCAATGATGACTGCGGGTAGTACACAAAGGATCCTTCTGCGATTTGTGTGCAGCGATCGTAATGATCGGCCCAAACTGACGAATTGAGACGAAGTTGAATGAATGAAATCTAATTTTTCTTATGATTCGCTAATGTCACACATGTACCATTGACCCTTTGACCTTTTATCAGCGACATTTTTGATGAGAGATGCATAGCGTTGTCAGTTTGAATGTAATGCGTGAGCAAACGTTGCGTCGGTTCGGAAACTAGTAGTGTTTATAGACAACAATTTATATTTTTAATGATTGATTTTTGTGATTTAAATTAATTGTACGTTTTAAGGACCTCACAAATGAAAGAAAACAGAAAGTTAAATTCGATTTAGTTAACAAACAAAACAACAGTGAACCACAAGCGAAATGACTAAAAAATATTGAAATTCAACGTTAAGTGTAAAGAAAAAACAAACAAACAAACTGAAAACTATGATTTAGAATAATAACCCTCGACATAAACGAAACGTTTAGAATTATATTAAATGTAAATAAAACTGAAGGAAAGACGAAGAAGGAGAAGGAAAATATTTGTTAATTCTTATGCATAACAATTTGCCATTTTTAAACTAATTTTTCACCATAATGGGGACATACAAAACACAGACTGAATATTTACTGAACTAAAAAAAAATAAATTTTTTTACAAAAAAACCTACTGATTACATCCGTGGCCGCTTTACCGTATACACCGTACGTGTAATTTCATGAAAACATTTTTCATTCACATCGAATTTCATCATCCCAAGTCTTTTTTTTAAAGTCTTTAACTAGACGTCATGGTGCATCATCCAAAACCTGTTGCAATATGATAATGTAGTGGAGCTGGATGCCATGTGTAGCTTCAAGAAGTTGAACTCTTCAATGGACTACTTCCGTTTGGCGTTCACACGCTGAAAATGACGATTTTTAGACACACCTTCCCCCTTTAGCACGCAAAAACAAACAAGAGAAAAATTTAAAATTTGTATGAAGCGCCTCCCCTCAATAGTCAAGACACCGTGCTCACTCCTTGAATGACCACTAACTTATGCCTTACCCACGTCAAGTCGTCTAATGTTCAAAACTGCAATCAGACTCAAATCATCTAATTCAGGTAGTTTCTATCTGATTCTGATCTTCACACGACGATTTAAGCCCGAAGTTAATCGGCTACTTACAATTTACAGGTCGAGTTCATGGGCTTATCCTAAACTTGGCATGAATTCGTTCTAAAACCTTGAACTCGGACGTCCGTCGATCTGAACGTGAAATCAAATTTAAACGGAAAGTTCTTGTATTTCATGATTCATTCAGATAGCCAACCTGCCAGAATCAGTTTGCAGCTTAGTTCTGTTCAGATCTAAATTTCACGTATTTCAGGTCAGATTTTTGGTTGACCTGATCAGATGGGTAAAGTACTCCCAAAAATTGTGTGACCTGGCTTTGACTTTGCGTGACTTGTGGAGTAATTGCCTTGAGCAGGATGACTTTCATGAATTGTCGTGATCTATTGTGACCTTCATGACTTACAATTACTTTTGTAACTTTCAGTGCTTAAAGTTGATTACAGAAAAGGTGACTAAGTCCTTGAGAATTATAAATCCAATTTCATGTTACGAGCACCTCTTTTTCCGAAGACTTTTCATGATTCATACACTTCTAAGACTTTTCCGACTTGTGATGACTTCTAGATGACTTGTGACTTTCCGGAGTAGTTTGCCGCTCGACCTGACCTGTTCTCAGTTAGGCCTGAATGAAGTGCTAGGCTTGGGTTTAGGTTCATTAGACTGAAGCTGACCCGATTATAATAAGGTTCTGGTCAGGTTAAAAGCGACCTGTTCTGAGCTCAACATTTTACAACCAGCGATCATGTTGTCAGTTTTTGAAATGCTCTTGCCTAAGAAAATCGTCATTTTTTTGTGGTCTCGTTATCCACAACAGTGTTGACGCAAGCCATTCTTGCTCAAAGATGTACATTTGCAGCAGGAAGAAATATTTTTTGAAAGTAAAACATCTTAAAACGAAATTGAACGAACACTCCAACAGTATTTTTTATTGAACCCAGTTCCCGTAGCTCTATGACGGAATAAACTTCTGTATTCAGAAACGCATTCCGTCAAATAAACACACATTCGCTTGTAAATATAGAAAATGCTTCTCTTTATGTATAGCAACGTGAATATTTTATCATTATGAAAACTACAAAAAAGTTTAAAACCTCGACATTTTGAAAAATTGAAATTTAATTCTCCTACATTTTAGTCTCATTATAATCTATAAAAAAACCCTATTTCCAAATATTATCCAATCAATTATTCTCATTCATAAATAAAAATAATGAAACGTAATCGTTTCCCTACCTAGTCGTTTAGATATCATAACTTTACATGCCCTACCATACCATACACACTGCAAAATGAAAGCAACAACAACAAAAAATGTAAAGAAAAAATATTTTATGAAAATCAAGTTTTTTAAAATGAAAAGAAAAAAACGGAAAACAAAAGAACAAAAATGAAATTTTTTAAATGAACAAAAGTTCCAGTAGATTTTGCACCGATTTTTTAACACAAAACAACTGAGTAATATAAAACGAGAGATTGAGGAAAAAAATCAAGAAAATCTTTCCGTGCAGCTTTTTAAAATTCCGAAATTATTATAGGGGTGAACCCAAAGCTAACACGATTTCCTGAAATAAGTCTGTAAGTTCAAATTTCATGTAATTTCCTAGTACAAACATAAGTACCTTGTCGTTGCTTACCTTACAGCAATTTCGAAAGTTCCGTACAAAGTCTAATACTCTGGAAAACGTTCACCTGAGTAACTTTACTCGAAATATGGGTAAAAACATTGAAATTGAAGATGACGGCTGGCGACCATTTTCTTTTAGGCACCGAAAACAATTCTACCGCTTTACTCTAATGAAATCTGATGAAATTTCATCGATATATTGGCAAAAAACTGTAAGGTTCAGTAACTCAACTTAGGCTCATTCTTTGGACTTCCGAACCCGTAATACAATTTCGACCGATCCGATTTATTTTGATGGATTGGTGGAATCAATATCCTTCATTTGCGCTATTTTACAACTTTGTACGAAAACAACACTACCCGAAATATATGTGCACGACCTCGAAAACAACACTAATTCGAATCTCTGGATACGCTCGACCGATTTTGCTCATCTTTGAGTTCTAAATTTTTATTTGCTTGAAAAGCAGTTTTATCAAGATTGGTTTCGTTTTTTACTCCTGACTTGGCATCTCTGGGTGACCACAAGATGTTCCCTTGCTCAGGGATTTGAATTCGACGTGTTACAAATGTTAGCGTGAGAGCATGAGACCTTCGTACTTTGTTCCGTACGGGTCTACAAATCGGCTATTTGATTGGGTAAATTTAAAAAAACTCGTTTTGATGAGTGGGAGAGCAACACCCAGAGCCGAAGACGAGGGATGTATTTCCACTCGTCAACACACTAATTAGAAAGTATTTACGTACTGTGCTTCTGCGAAAAACAAACCTCAAAGAGGACGCATTTACCTAGCAGAAGCAGAAGCACGTGAAATTTGTGGAACATGCGACATCGTATTGGCTCTACAAATTTACGAATTGCGTGAAATCCTGATTTTACGAGGTCTTTTTACGAAATCGCACAAACTTTGGCTTCACCCGTACAATTTGTATTCCCGTATTGCCTAGTGAAATTTTTTTTTAATTTTTTAGTTTTTGATAAATAAACTTTTCAATATTTTGTAATGAAAAAATGTGGAGAATAGTTTTAAAACAATTTAAAGAAATCGAAAATTAAAAATTTTATTATTCGGAAACGGAATTGTAATAAAATTCTCGCTTAAAATAATTTATAAAAACCAGAAAAAAATGGAAAATATTTAAGACAATTCTACAAACAAAAAAACTTCAAATTATTGTAAGTAACTTATGTGAAATTCGGTTTTTTATAATTTCAAATTATTTTTTTATCTATGCCAATTGTTTGCGTAAAGGAAATTTTTCTTTTATCTGCGAAAATTTAACTTTTAATTTGTTTGTGATTTGAAATAAATTTAAAAGAAAAATAATGAGAAATGACTTAAAGCGTACACGACTTTTTATTTGTTCAGTTTTGGGATACAGAACCGAGGGCACACCATACTACCACAATACGGTTAAAACCTTATTTCAAAGGTCATGAAAGCCATGAACTGAATAAGCTCGTGAATCCAGGACTCAATTTCCAAAATCTTTGTACACCAATTTTGTATTGAGGCTACGTCACGATAACGCATACATCAAGCGCGTAATCCTTTTTGAATTATAAATTACGGAAGTTGTCCGAAAACTACACGCATTTTATCGACGTTCTGTGATAAAAGTCGGATTTTGCACGGAGAATATGCAATTTCTGCGAACAAAATGAGCCAATTATCACCGATAGGAACAGCCGATAAAAAGAGCACTCTTCTCACAATCAAATGGTGACTGCTTTGATCTATCTTCTCTTGGTCCGGAAGTGGGAATATACCAGGAAAAACATGAAAATTTGCATAGAGTTTGATAATCACGTAATAGGTTTTTCATCCAAGCGGACCAAAAACGTCACAATCTCTCACCAGACAGAGAGTCAGAACAGCCACTCTTTCTCTCACTTATTCGTTAATTTTTTTATTTGTGTCACTTTTTGTTCCAGTTGTTCATTTTCTGTTCCGAATAAGACTGCTTAGATTGATCATGAAGGTTATGGAGTTGGTTCTGGTTTGTTCGAAATGTGACTTTTGGTCCGCTTGGATGAAAAATACTATACGATCACTCGAACCAAAAAGATGTCTTTTTGACCCAGTGAGTGAAAAAGTCCGAGGATTGAGCAGAGCGTCGCGAAGAGACACCTTTTTGTCCTTGTGACATAATATACTATTTTGTCACTCCTTTTGCAGCATTAACCGTAAATAAAAATGCTGCTCGACCGAGCCTCGAACCGCGACACCAAAGCTGAAAATTTATCGAGCAACACCTCTAACCGTTCGGCTATTGAGATTTATATAAACACTAGTGAACCGATTTTGAAGCGTACATCTTTCGTTCATAGAGTGGTTATGGCGAGGGCTATGGTTATGGTGCGGTACATGTTCTGCATTTGAAAAATTCACTTTTCGCAGTTAGTTGCAGAAAACGCACTTTTCGCAGCTGGTTGCAGAAAATTTTGTATGCAGCACGTTGTGAAAGTGGTATACTTTTTGTCACACTAGTGACAAAAAGTACAAATTTTCGCAACGTGCTGCATAAATTACTATTGCACAATTCGAAACAGAAAGGAAAAGTCCCAATTTAGCATGGTTATTTAATTCGGCTTCGTTTCGGATCAATTTTGAATTTTTAAAATAATCAAAAGTTCGAGTTTTCATGTGCATAAAAGATGTGCTTGCTAATGCATATTAGAAAGCTTAATCTTCGAAGAATCTGAGACTATCTTAAGACTGTTTGCAATTTTTCTTTCAGAATGAATTCGACTGTCGCATATAAATTATTTTGTTGTGGTGATAAATATTTCGAAACGACTCAGTCTCACCGGCGATCGGCGAAGAAGAAGAAACTCAATTCAGTCCATCAGAGATAAGTCAAATTAGGCAGTGATCTTACAGAATTTGAATATTGTTGTCGATTGGTTAATCTGTGAGTCGAAATAAAGAAGTCATAAGAAAACTTAGAATTTCATTTTTATTTCAAAACTTTTGTTAGACAGGCTGATAGCGTAGTCGGGCTCGTCTACTACGAACTGTTCCACACAAACCATAATCCTCTATAAATGCACGAGCACGCACAGTTTGAGGTCTACAACAATCATCGTCGTTATCATAACTATCAGAATAGCTTTCAATTGGTTCACGACCATCAGACTTGGTAAAACAACGATGGATTGACAAAACACCACTACCGTATTCTGCTACCGCCCTGCGATGTTCTTTATCCAACGGCAATATCTTCAAAACGGTCGATTTGAATTGATGCTGGGTGTGGCTTAAGTCGTTGTTGTTCAAAAAAATCAATAAAACTACCTTCGTTGCTTGGCGCTTCCTAATTTCCACCAACGATAAAAACATTTCCTGAACAATGGATGGTCCACATTCCTTGGGACGATTGAAAACTACCTTCCTT
>JANTFA010087115.1:0-14338 GCA_026413405.1 Phytosciara flavipes | reverse complement strand
GTCGAACAAAAATAAATCGCAGTACACGATGCAGGGTGAAAAACTGTAGAACAAATCCGTTGAGAGCGGAAAAAAAAGTTGATAGCGGAGGCCTGGCGGAGCCCCCAAAGTTTGAGTTTTTTGGTGCATCACTTTAATAATGTACCACTCTGTTTTTATCGGCCAGTGATTTATATATTGAAAACAGTCTTCAAAATCTATTCTCTAATGAAAAGAGATAACTGCAAAAAAGCCAATAGAACTTCGAATTACATCATAATCGAAAAAAACGTAACACGCTAGCTTCGGTTCTGTTTGAACACTTCCTTTCAATTCATTTCATTTCATTCACCCACACACACACACACAAAATGCCGAGAAGTAGGAAATGTGAACAACATGAAACTTTTCTTTAACGAGCTTGTTTTTCGATAATACCTTTAGCAACTCTACTATGGATGTGGGAGTATTTGCGGGGTGTAGAGGATACGCTTTCAATAAACTTGCCTATTTTGATTGAAGTACAACTTCCCACAAAGCACAATTTCCGCTACACACTTCAGCTAGAACAGTTTTCAATTGCAGCTGCATGCTAATAAGAACGACTGGATGAGAATCGGATCAATCAAATTTAGTTTTTTACGAGTATTTGTTTGGACCGTTTGTTGAACGGAAATTATCATTTGAACTGAGTGTCTTGAATAGTAGATCCCAACAACAACAACAAACTCAACCCAAACACCTTGACATTTTCTACCGAATTCATTAAATTTTACCTATACCAATTAAAGGAATGCATTTAATTTAGAAAAAAGTTAAAATAATCTTTTGTAAACTGAATGAAAAGAAAAGCATGTTGAAAACACTCAGCAATCTACGCTGCAAACATGTTCCATAAATAAAATCAACAGTTTATTTTCAAGGTATACCGTACTAGCTATTTATGCAACTAGCTGAGAAATGTGGTTGCTTTTGTCAGTATAGAAGTCACATCACATCTTGTTACAAAAACAGCCTCATTTCTCAAAGTGTTGCATGTCACGGTTTCTGCAACCAGCTATGAAAAGTGGATTTTTGAAGTGCAAAACTCATTTCTCCATAACGAGTACAAGGGAAAATGACTTGGAAAAATTCATCAAAACCAAGTGAAATTCCCTTGAGATATGAAAAAACACTAAAATTCAAAATGGCGACTATTGGGAAAGGAATTCGAATTCGACGAGTTATAAATGTTAGAGTTAGAGTACTTGGTAGGGGTATAAAATTTGGTTCAACATAGGGTGCGGCTCGTAACGGAAAATATCTCAACTACTTCTTTACGTAGAAGGTGAGCAAAATTAGTTATGTTCGTAATACAAAATTTCTCGACACAGAAAGTAGTGCCATCTGTTGAGCGTGAAATTCGCGAATATCTCAATGCTTGGTTGCAAGTTTCTCGATGTGTATTGAGCTTTGGCGTTGGGAGTTCGAGATTTGGTCAAGGCAGGATTTTTATTTACGGTTAATGGTTCAAGAGGAGTGACAAAAAATATGTATGAAAATCGATTCGGTCTCTAGGGGCAAAAAGCAAACTATAAGAAACAGAGCGAAAAAGTCCACTTTTCGCAGCCTCATTGTAGAAGAGAGTTTTTTCTTTGCTTAAAATATCAATCTAAATCAATTCCAAAATAAAACATTCAAAAAAGTTCACGGTTCACGGAGTGACGGGAAAACAGTAGCAGTGAAAAATGTATTGGACTGAGTCCTGAATAGCAACCTCTATTCTCATAGTGTTGGTAGCGAATCGATCTTAGGATTGACTTTATTTATTCGCAACACATCTCACTTGAATGATTAGCGAGTAAAATATCCTGAGTACCTTCTTGGACATTGTTTTCTCGACTAGTGACACATTAAAAACTTTCCAACTAATCAAAACTGGAATTTTCTCGACGACGTAATCTACTTGTGCAGTCATTCTGACTTCCGCTTATTATCGGAAAGAACAAAGTGCAATTTCAAAACAGTTTCTAACAGAAAAGATAACTGAAGCCAGAGCTATCTCATCTCAGATAATATCGAAATCGAATATTTGATTATGCGTCTATCCATGCAGAACGTAAAAGTAATTGCGAACTCTGTAAATAGAGTTTTGTGAATACCAATATTTAACACACATTCGACTTTATGTGTGGTTATTTTAACGTCGTTGTATATACAGCTCTCATCGACCAGACACATAAAACGTACTTTATACCGTTTCTCTACCAGAAATGACAACATCACTACATGCTATTTCCCGCCACTCGTCAGTTCTATTCTGTGGTCGTTCAACAATATTGTGTACTTTTAGTTCGATAAATAGAAGTTCGTTGTTGAAGTTCCCACTACGAAATAGAGCGACGTTACTCACAAAAGATTTTCCTGAACGTCCTGGGAATATGAAAGGAAAAAAGAAATGGTTTTTCGTTTGTCCGACTTCGCGCGAAAAGTCAATTCAATCTTGATCTAGGTTACACAACAGCTTTAATTTTGTTACAAGAAAAAACTCCAGTGGGCCATCTTAATCCGCGACCTACATTATTATATCAATGTGACCCAATTCGTTAGTGATACATTTTTATCATAATAACCGTCATCTTGTTTTGTCGAAGAAGTAGATTATGAATATACCGACCCACCCCACTGCGCTGGTGGAAGTGTTTTTAGGCAACCGAGCAAGAGTGAGCATCCATTTAATTTTGGGTTTGTTTTGCTTGTAATGCCTACATGTTTTACCTCGTATCCAACAACATTAATTTTGATGCTTGTGTTAAATATAAAATGTTGGATGAGGTGATATAAAACAGATTTCGGTTTCATTCAATAAAGCGTCACAGTCTGACAGATTAATGTTTAATTAGACAACCTTTTTCGAGTCTCTAATCTTTGTTTGTTTGTTTTTGTTACAATCTCTTCTGTAATATACACCTGACAGTTGAGCTACTTAGGAAATTCGATGTAAAAAGCTGCTCGCCCTTGCTTATCACATTTGATTATTTATATCGTCTACTGTAGCTACATCTGATTCATAATAAATACATCTGCAAGCTGATACACGCTACAGTTCATGCTCAGACTCTTTACTTTATCCAGGTGTGCAAATATGGGATTATTTGTGTGGAATTCAATTCAATAGAGCCAAAGGCTGTGTACAAATGTGTGCATTGGTTCAGTATTCAAACTATTTGCATGGCGATTTGAACATCGGATGCAGCTGTGAAGCCACTGACATGGTCTGATAGTAAAGCGATGTAACATAATTCTAGACCTGTGTACGAAGTACGACGGTCTAATCTTAATGCCTTCACTTTTCCCTTTGAAATTCGTCGAATTCGAATCCCTGAGTAAGGGAAAACGTTTTGTGGTCACCCAGATGTCTGACTGTCTGTAAACAGGATAACGTGAGTAAAACGGAACCAGTCTTGATGGGACTTTCTTCCCCGATTTGTATTCACAAATGCTAGTCTAAGTTCGTAGATGAGAACAATCGGTCTAGCCGATCCAGATATATGGTCGAATTAGTGCAATTTTCGAGGTCTTCTTGAGGTTTCTCACAGATATTACCGGCAGTATTGCTTGTACAAAGTTGATAAAGGTTTTGACTACACCAAATTCAGTAAAAAATCGGATCGCGGGCTCGAAAGTTAGAGCCCATGGAGTAAGTATAGTTCGGGCTACTCGGCCGTACAGCGAAGGTAGAGTTTTCTGTCGATATTTCGAGTAAATTTCACCTGATTTTGGTGGATTCTTTTGAGAGTTCAATTTTCAAATTAGACAAATTCAGACAGTTTTTAAAGGCTGGATTCCCGTCACAGATTATAGAAAAATTAATTTTTTTTTACAAAACTCAAAAATCAGGCTCAGCGAGTCAAATTTAAATTTGGCAAATCGACCGGAGAACGTCAGATAGACAAATAAAAAACCGCATCCCAACATCCCCCGCATACCAAAATGGAAAACGGAAATTTGCTAACAGAATGAATTCAAAATTGACCACATTTCCCGCTTTAAACAACAACAACGGTAGCTTCCAGATAATAATATTATGACAAAAAACTAGCCCAGTGAATCAAATTCATCAATTTCGAAAAACCAGACAGAGATACGCTAGTAACTAGCCCGTTTTGTGTGCTTATTGAAGCTGATAACTTTAATAGTTCGATAAACAGATACATTGCACATCAAACGCGTCCAATTAAATAGTGCTAAGCACAAATGCCTTTTCTCGCAAAGTTTTCAATTTTAAATTTTTATTTAAAATTGATTTCATAAATACAAAAAAAAATAATTTTTTTTTGTTATAGGAATGCGGGTATCTATCGAAGCCGAAATTTAGAGAGGAAAAAAAATTCAATTTCACAATATTTTTGTTTGTTCAGTGGCGATCTGTTTCATAACAACTAGAATAAACACACATAGCATTTCGATTATTTATTCGTTTTACCCAGTGTATTAGATATTTATCATTATGTGTAACACAGCATGTGTGTGTGTGTGTGTGCGTACGTTAATTGATTGAAAGAAGAAAAAACGAATCATCTTCTTTCTTTGTCGTGCTTTTGGTTTGGCTTTATTTTAAGACCATTGGAATAGCTTACAGAGACCATTCTGATCAATACACTCAATCAACACTGTGAATGTTTCAATAGTAGATTAGAATTCAAACTTTATTGATATACAGAGATCTGGGCATTTTAAACACTGGGATTCTCAAAATTATTAAAAAGTTGAAAATTCTAGTAGTGGCTGGGTTCTAAATGTGGACTATAAAAACCCGAACCCAAACTGCCCCAAAAAGCATTTAAAGCCCTAACTAAGAAGCGGCCTTACACCAAGGCCTCCACTCCATTTTTCTGTCATTATCAAATATCATTCGCACTACATTTCCAATTGAAATATAAAAAGAATTTAAAAAAATTGTTACTCGAGCTATCCGCGAATCTCTACCGCTACTGACGCTTCTGACACGATTGCAATAAAGTCCCTGGATTGGTATTGGCAGTACCTTTCAAATGAAACCAAAATCACAAAAATTGGATGAATTTCACTCGATTCTTATGCAATAGCCCCTGAGGGTCCGGCCTTATCTCACTTTTCTATTTACACTTACCACGTGTATTTTTCCATAGATATTCTCAAAAAACGATAAAATACTTTAAGGGTCTTAGCTTAGCTCAGGGAGGGGCCGTCCAAAAATGCAAATCTTCGGACATGACCTCACAGCTCACACTGCCTTTCAAAGAAGACATGTGAAGAAAGTGGGAAAGTTAACTCCACTTTCGTAGACATCAATTCAAAACGAGTTGCATGCGAGCAAACGGTTATTTTTGTTCCTTGAACTGTTGGCAAGTTCAGTTGAAAGCGGAAGAGTGGGAGAGAGAGATTTTCGAGCGAATTCTTCTCGTACAGAAGAAACCTATCGTTCATTGAAAACGAGCGCTAGGTTTCTCTACAATAAAAAGTAATGTCGTGATTTATGGATGGCCCCCAAACTTATTTTCCCACTGAAACTAACATAAAATCCATTCAAGTAATGATACCGTTGTCAACTTACTAAACTCTTCCGAAAAGTGAATGCATTACATTCACGAGGAGAACAGCTGAAAGAAACCATGCCGGTTTTATAGGTGTACATTGCATGCACATTGTTCTAACGAAAACTACACCGAAAATTAAGTTCATTTTTGTGTTTGTGCTGGGCATTAAAATATTAACTTTTAGTATACAACGGCAGTGAATGTAATAATGGAAACAAATAGTCACCAAGGTTATGTTACGTTTACGTTCACAGTGTGCTTTTTATGTCAAATAAATGGTCCTTTCCATCTCCATTTCCTTAAATTACTTGGCTCGATTCAGTCCAATTAAACTTTTTCGCCTCATAAACGCTGCAATTTTTCCACATACGATTTCAAGTACAAACACTGCAGAAGTTGGACTCCAACTGTAAGCAATAAAATCGGTGAACTGGTATCTTCGGTTCACTTCCATCGTGTGTCACTGGAAGTAATTTTATTTATCTGTAAAATTTTATTCAACCTAATCTGGACATCTTCTTCATGCCATTTTCTATATAAACCCACGCTTTTAAATTTTAATTAATTTAATTTAAACGATTAATGAATACCACTGAAAACCACTGAATGAATGGACGTGGTATAAGCAGCCTCTCGAAAATGTACATACTCGCGAGTCTTATCGAGAGCAAATGAAATGGATTCGTTGAATGTATTTTGCATTGATCATGTTCCAAAATTCATGCATCAGTTGTCTTTTTCGATTCCATCCGTCACGCTACAATTGGTCAGTAAAACAAAAATAAAGAGGAGTTGGCTCGTCCATATCCTGACTCGTCGACAAGACATCCTAGTGTCACTGACAACGGGATTTGGCGGAATTTGTAAACATCTTCGATTGTGTCGATTTCGGGTTGTTTGTATGACCGTGTAAGATGACTTTGAAACAATGGAAAATATGAAGTTGAACTGAAAAATCCTTCGAAAGTTAACGAAATTGCCACCATCGAAGTGTTTAAATGTTGCAATATCTAATGCCAACCAAACCATATGATCGGTTGGTGGGCTGGTAATCTTATTTCAATATGAATACGAAGCGGTGACTGACAAAACTTAACTATTTCCGTCGATTTCCGTAAGTGAAAACATTTTTCAATGAATCAACGTCCAACACATTAAGCACCTCAAATGCATCGAACGTTTCCAGACGGAAAACATTTGAATCAAACGAAATGAAAATGACGACAATCCGGTTTTTCCAGCACCATTCGGGGGCATTTTGCTCTTATCGCCAACAGAACTTGTGGTTGAATAGAACATTCCAATTTTCGCATTGATGTTTAGTAATTGGATTTTTTTGATGTGTCGCAGAAAATTAAATTTGCTTCAAAGGCGACACTACCAGAAGCGATAATCGAGAATTTATTTTCACTCTCTGTAGACGATAGTGATTCTGATTCAGATTCAGTTCCTGTAATGTTGTCGTGAATCTTTTCAGGAGCATATGTATGAACTCTGTGGTATTATTGAGTGTTGTCTCTGCAATGATGAATGTGGTGGAACTAAAAATTGGTTGCGATTGACTGGAAGAGTTCCGCAAGAAGATGTGATGGTCAAAATTGTATTAATTGTTCAATTGACTGATTATGTTCGTTTCCAGTTAAGGTGGTGAAAGTATCCGTAGAATCAATCGCCACACACCCAGGTTTCAGAAAATTAGCCCACATTTTTAGTACCACAGGCTGTAATCTCAATAATTTTGTGAATGAAATATTTAGTGGCAACGCTGGAAGTCATTGTTGCATTATCAGGAAATTTGAACTACAAATTAACTTGTGTGAGCTTGTGAAGCATTTGCTTAACATACTCATTCGAGCGCTTGTTTAACTATGCGCTATTTTTTCTTGGGGGTAAAATTAGCGCCTTACCACAGTACTGCATGTGTGTCTGGTGATTTTTCGGTTTGAAAAATTGTATTTTTCATTCTGTTTAAGATTCGCCAGATATGTACATGCAAAAATGTGTGACTAGCTCAATAAGTTTCTCCAATGATTGACACTATCGCATCGCATTAAGGCAAGACATCGATAGATGTTTGAAATATCTCTCAGATCAAAGCATGTGGTCAGGTCATACCCTTCGCTATTATATTGAAACATTCAACCGATGAAGTTTCGCCGATTAATTTGCATTTTTTGACGTAAACTTGTCAGTATTGCCTGCATCCATTTGTCGACGCAGTACCTGCGACGTCTTGGGTTCGATTCACAGTCGCTCGTTCTGACTCCGTTCTCCAGCCGTTCACTTAACAGTTTGATTTCGAACAGTGCAAATGCGAACGAAACAATAGACGCGTCATATAAAAGGAAGAGCTAAACGTAGACAAAACAGACGACTGTGAATCCAACTTTAGGACCGAAATCTTTCCATCTTGAGAAGATACGTCCGGTTTCTTCGTGTTGCTCTTCGAAAGAGATTATTATCGTTACTTCATTCGATCGAATATTTACGACAAATTGAAATATAAAATCTGCTACTTCATTAGTTTAATTCATTAGCAATGTGAGATAATGAAACAGTCAGAGTCCACCGCTTGAAGGTTACCGGCAGAACCTCCGAAAAATAAATATTTTGGGCTAAAATATTATTGGCATACATGCCCACGCCCCGGCAGGCACTGTGAAAAACGATAAATTTCCTAATAAGCACGTAATACACCATCATTGGCTATCAGCAGCAGCATGTTTGTTTATGCTATTTTCCGTTTTGTTTTCGTTTCCACGAACTTATTACAATTTGCATTGATACGGAACGTGAAAGGTCCAATGATATGAATTATGAAGGATTTTACTTAGCTGCTCATTGTTCTCGCGCTGTCCAGTCGCATCGTGCGTTGTTGACGGTTATTATCACTATATATGTTCATTTCATTCCATACCGGTTTCAATTCAACTTCAAGTCTGACTAAATAACTACTTTGCGAATTGCTTTTTTTTATATTCAACCAAATAAAAGACAATTTAACGATGAGCGAGTATCTGATCGAAATTATTTCCCTTTATACGAAGACAAAAAAAGAGCATAAAAGAGGAAATTAACTGAACAAGTTTGAGTGGCAATTGTGGAAGGTCTTTCTAAAACAAGGCAATAAAAAAAAGAACTGTCCCAGAACAAGTTCGTTTGTTAGCTAATTGATTGTATGGTTTTCATGCATTTTTTTATCTGTTGGTCTCGAAGATTTTGACATTGTCAACCTTTAATTTTGATATTGTTTCGTTTTTCCCACATCACTTTGCTCTACTTAATCTCCATTCTATTGTTTGTTCTACATACACCAGACAATGCATGATTGGAGTCTTCAAAAGTTATTTTTAATCGACACACATCATTTTATTCTTAACAAAAAAGTTGTTCTATTGATCGAAAATGTGGCCTAAAAGTGCTGTTCTAGCTCCATGTACCACCTCACAGATAATTGTATTGAAGGCGACTGCAAACGGTCCCTGTAAGTGTTGCAAAGTGTATGGAGGCTGTTAACTACTGCCTCATCCAACTTTCATCCATATCGAATGATCCATTATTCCTTGTTGTCAGCTCTCTTCTAAGTTCTTTTCATCTAGAAATTTTGTGATTCCATTCCAGTGATCTGCATCTAGGATTTGGGTAAGATGGTTTCTAGTTCATGATCGTTTTGGCCTATTGAACTGTCCTCCATGCAATGTTCCCCGCTCAAATCCACTTTAGAGATGCTATTAGTCTCTTGACACGAACGACTTTTGTTTTCTGACGAATCCATTGTTTTGTCTTTCTGTTTGAATGCATACTTCGTTCCGTGGCTCTTTGCGCCACTCTGAATTTATTGTCAGAGGCTTTCCTTAACGTTTCCGCTCCATACGTTAACACAAGATCACAATGCAATACGTCGCGTATAAAACTTCATAAGAGCATGACGAAATAGGTCGAGGTGTAAGGCAGGGTATTACCGAGTGGAATGGGAATCAACGAAAATGGAGAATATCTAAGTAATTTCCGCTTTGCAGATCCTTATGGCAGCTGATCTAGACCAAGCTCAGATCATGTTAGAACAGTTAAACGAGGAGTCAAGCAAAGTTGGTCTCAAGATAAACTTATCGAAGACCAAAGTAATGACAAACATTAACGTACAAAAAGTCAACTAAATTGGTGACACTGTCATCGAACGAGTCGACAGTTGTATGTACCTCGGCCATAAACTCAAACTGAATCTAGACCAACAGTGACGTATACAGACCTAGTCAAATTTCACAGATGTTTCATCGATTTTCAGTATTTCTCGGAAGGCAGCGCCATTTTCCGGGCTTTGAGCATATGCTACGCAAGGTAGGTAGAACCAATATGAAGCCGGTTTGCAGACCTGGGAGTGAACTTCATCCAGGTGCATATAAATAAGTCGCCAAAGGAACAGTGGCTGATTTTGACGTTAGAATCCTTCCTATTGAACTCTCTACGGACTTATTTTCCATAGCAGAAAAACATGTTGAAAATAAGATTTTTCTGGTCACACGGTCTCAATTTTCTGGAAAGGGTTCCTGAATGTTCGAGATTCTCGGAACCTATACAGAAAATGTGCTGCATCGTTCAAAAGATGAAACGGGCATGTTTGCTCCTCAGTCTGTTTTCACATTTGTTTTGTGTTGCATTTTTTTTTAGTAAACTATCAATCGAAAAAGTTACAGCAACAAAACACTCACTTGAAACGGAAATATGTCTCAACACGGCACATATCTGCATTCTGCAGTCACGTTTCCAATATTCCACTCATATTTTCGCAACAAATGTTTTCATCAAATGTGATGATTATATATTTTACCAGCAAAACACCGAGTCTCGGTATACACTAAACGAAAGGGTATGCATTGATTAAATCGAATCGTTCTGTTTTTCTCGTTACGTGTTCTGGGTCCATTTTCTCTCTTCCTACACAATTAATACCACTTTCAATTGACCTTTTCCAGATAAAATGAATTCGGCATCTAAGCTCTAGGTTCTGTTTAATCGTTCCTTTAACCCAATTATGTGTTCTATTTGGAACATTATTTCTATATTACATCTTTAGATGTACGGCAAGCAATTTAAAATTATACTTAGTGAGTAGGTGTCATTATCAGACCTTCTCATATTAAACCAAATTTCTTTTTGTTTCTCGGTTTTCGGTTGAAAAGGTTAACCACACCATACAATGAAAGTTGAATTGCTATTCGAGCGTTGAAAAGTAAATTGAAAGTGATTGTGAGCGTCCTAGTCTGTCACAAATGAAAAGCGTGCAAACAGTAGTGTTATCGAGTCTATAACTTCATTTGATTAAAACATTTTCAAAATATCGATTTCATCAAATCTCTTAATTCAATTCTTTGAACATACATTTTGCTGCATATAAAACCGAACTGGACGAAGATTCATTTTCTCTTTGTGTCGATCTTATCAATATCAGATGGATACGTAACAGTATACAGTACCATCTAATGGCCATACGGTCGATGACTTACACCGGTCTTCTGGGAATCAATTTTGAGGTGGCGGCATTTCCAAATCAAGTATCGCAGCAGGAAATCTTTGATCAAACTTCACATATTTTTCATCATTTGCCTTTGACTGCTAAGGGGCCATTCACAAATTACGCACGCACCAGTTTCGAAATTGTAGACCCCTCCTCGCACGACAAAATGTAAGAGATTCACAAGTTATAGGGGCAATAAAAGTCGTTCGATAGATATGTGTAGCATGGACCTTAAACTATCGACAATTTTAAGTCAGTTAGTAGCCGAAGTTGTAATTTATGCAACTAAGCGGCTCTTTAGGCACTAGAGATGTAAGTAGCCGAAGGCTGGTGTACCTAAAAATCATTTATCACCGATTTGCATACAAAGTTTTTCTATAAAGTTTTACTCTTCGTCTCTGACTTCAGAAAGAGTAACGTCTTAGATCAACACTCTCCAGGCATGAGTGGTCATCTAAATAGGGTACTGAAACTGGACAGTGTACCATACAAATATTTTGCACTGTAAAAGAGTGGGGATAAATTTCATGCAAATGAGTACTCTATTTGACAGCTGACTTTGTTTGCACTCATGCCTGGAGAGTATTGCATAACCGCCTTTTGATCTCAACTTACACAACCTCCATTGTGCCCAGCAATTCATTTTTGTTCGCCATTAGCATTTAGTCGTTCACTCACTAATTCACGCCATAATTACGCGTAAGTGCGCCAATATCTGCATATCTTTTTGAATATGAAGTGCACTTACGGTGTGAATTGATTTTTAGATTTTAGCCACTGGCTGTCATTAATCGCTTTTATCTGTCTCAGTTGCCGATGGAAAATCACTAGTCGTTTCTAAATAGCTATTTTCATAACATATGTCTAAATGAACGTTATGCTCAATTGATATGAACTCGAGGTGGAGCCTAAATTTACAACGTAAGACTCCAGCCTAGGCATAAGTTATGAACAAGATTTCATGTTCTGCAGCAGTTTTACAATTTAATCAAACGAATATTTACGTATTCAATATCTGCACTGAAGTAAACAACGATTCTTTCTGCAATATGTCTGCGAAAGTCTAGACTTGAAGAGAAGCCAAAAATAAAATAGAAAAACTTTCGAATGTGTTTTAAAATGATGTCAGTTTAATATATACCACGCCACAGTACAATTTACTCTACCTAAACCAACAACGTTTTTTATCATATCAAAGCAGAATGCTATTTGTCTTTGAATTTTGATATGGAAAAATATTAACTTGAAATTTAAATCTCACACAAATAAAAGATCAAAACCATTGCAACAGCATTAAATTGAATGTTATTTGAAACTTTAAATTGTTTCTGTACCTCTGGTAAATTTACTCTTCGCAAATATTTTTAGTTTCAGTTGATTTAAAACTGAAAAGAAATCGTCGAAAAGTTTTTCCGAGGAATATAAGTTTTCATTGCTTGTGTTTACCGTTCTCTTTACACGAAAGTTCAGAACATAACTTTTTGGGCTTTGTACGTATACGCAACGAGTGTGTTGGGACATTGAATTTAAATTTTGCTGTTATGGAGAACGAGTTTCACCTTTCTCACTAAATAAAATAAAAATAAAATAAATAAAATCAGTTCAATGCTCTTGTTTTCCTTATGATTGACGTAAATAATAGTTATTTACATAACAAGTTGGAATATCCAGTTTTCGTGTACAAAATTTACGCGTAGCAGTACCTATACTAAACTAAATTTACGAAATGTTGCGCCAGGGCCGTAGCTAGATCAAATTTTAGGGTAAGCTGAGCTCCTCGGAATTTAATCGAAGAAGCATCGACTTGAAAAGTAATATTTTTTTTCTTAAGAGCTGTCAATACTCAATAGATAGTCTCGCTGCTTTCGTGAAAAAACACAACCAACAAATATGTTCTCAGTACATGAGAATCATTAGTTTTTTCTACAAATAGAATTTCCAATGAGGTTTCACTGACTACAGCAAAACGCGTGAGATCCCTAAGACGTGATGAAACAGTGTAAAACGAAGATAAAACGGATCTTCGCCACAGGAGAAAATTTCGAAGAAACAGAAATATAAATAAGCTCTAACCGAGAATTCGTTTCAGGATAAACTCTAGACTTTCCAAGGTGACCTTCACTTATTTTGGACGAGATTTAATTTGAGATAGACGAGATAGATCCTCCCATAATTAATTTTACATTTCCTCTAACAGGGAATACGTCTTAAAATAAATTTATCTCAGGGTGAGCTCTTAGAGTTTCCAGAGTGAGCTCAGCTCATCTTCGCCCCATGTAGCTACGGCCCTTGCGGTCGCGAACATCACAGTTATAAACTCTAGGAAGTCACACAGATACGCGTATCTAACAAATTATAGTGGCCGACATGCCAGTACTGTAATTTTCTGTGAATTTCCTATGTCATCAAAAAGGTAGGGAGGTAACGCTGTTCAAATTATCGGCTGATTTACAATAGGTATTTCATGATGATGATGATGATGATGACGGTTATCGTGATGATGTGGTGAATATTTTTGTGTGTAAAATCATCAGATTACCGTTCATCTTAAAAACTGGCGAACTACATTACCTCCACATCAGTATCCTTGGTCACCACTAGATACCTATATTAACAACCTGTTGTGCGTATGCGTATCGATGTAATATTAATTCGCCTCAAACTAGGGTCCCGTGTGTTTTTGTGAATTTGCTACTGTGGATTTTTGTACATACCAGTAAGCGTCGCATACTAAGTTTTTGAGCTAAGAAAATTTGAATGAGACTGCTTACACGCGCACGGAAATTTGAAAACCGACACATTTTCTGTTGTATGGCTTACTGGTTTCTTATAAATTTTTCTATGAATCAAAAAGTCAAGTAAAATACAGCAACAGAAAATGTGTCGGTTTTCAAATTTCCGCCCCTGTACATAGCCGAAAAATGCAGAGAAAAGTCGCTCATTCATTACTTGCAATAAATGGGTTCTGACACGGAACAGTCTAACTGATATCAATAGTGATGAAAAGAGTTAGCTATGACTTGTGATTTATTAGAAAAAAAGGACGATGAGCCGATCGAAGTAAAAGATTCGGTTTGAACCGATGCTGTGTATCTGAATAGAACGAACTGACACGTGAAAAATTACATCTCCAATGTTCATTAACTCTATGATTTGAACCACTTTGAGCCTCATCAAAGAGAAGTAATTAAATCATTTATCATGCACAACAGAATGTCTGTAAAGAATTTTACGACATCACAACAAAAATATCTCCTCCAACCCCTTAAACCCACAAAATAGTACT
>JANTFA010087004.1:0-12254 GCA_026413405.1 Phytosciara flavipes | reverse complement strand
ATCAGCTATACAACTGCTGCAACTGATAAGAATGCAGTGTCACATATACCGAACATAAAGAACCCGTACTAGATCGTTTTCATTCAAACCATCTGACTATGTTTACCATCACACATTTGTTGTCGATAAGGATGACAGAAAATAAATGAAAATCTCAGACCAATTTGGTTTTATATCATAGCAAAATGTATGGTCAAAGAATAGAAGTAAGAGATTTGAAAAATCAATTTTACGTTGAAAATGCCTTGATCAAAGGAAGTAAGAGATCCGATAGAAATACTGTTGGTGACTACATGACTCGATTGGCTGCCAGAGCAATGTATTTTCGTGTTTAGTAACAATTCTTTGGGCATAAAAACTGTCTCCCATATTAGCTTTGCATAGACTTGCTTGGATTTCAGCTGAGGCAGATGTTGTAGATCTAGGAAGTAGCCGTTACTTACGAAACTTGCAATTAATTTTTATCAGAGAAGAACCAATTACGTGTTACAGAATCTCGAATCGTTATCGCCAACATAAACAATTGTTGCAGCAAAACGCAGACACCAACAAATCGCAATATTCAAATGGATTCGATTTTGCTTTCTTTTCTATAACGCCAATATGTTACAAAGTATATCTGCAATTTACTTTATAGCTAACATTATGGTTAATTAGAATCGAGAAAATTGCGTTTAATCATTCCAACAGTCGTTTAATAGTGTGTACAATTCGTTCATGCTCATGTCAAGGAAAAATTGCTTTTTTCAGTTCTGCTCAGATTTTTTATTTCTGTTAATCAATTAAACGTATTTCAATTAACATTTTATATTGCGGTAAAACGTGCCGGGAACCAGGGCCTATAATTGCGAATTCCAATTTTCGATAAGTTCAGTGTCAGGAACAGCTGCACTTTCAACGATTACAATTCAATCGACGTTACTCATTCCACAATGTGGAAGCCACTTGCGATCTACTCATTAACAAACATAATGCATACGTACTTGCGAGCGTGCATGGTAATGCATGTAGAATAAATAACGGCGATATTGCACTGTAGACAATGCATAAAATTCCGGATAATAGGCCCTGGAACGCGATGACAACGTAAGGTATACTGTAAGGAGAGGTGACGTCAATCGCTTTTTTATTACAGACACGTGGTAAGCACTTCTGTGAATAGGGGAAATTTTCGTATGGGAAACGACCATGTGTTCCGAGAATATAGTGGCAGCATACTTTTTAGAGTGTACCGAGCTACTTACAAATTTGAATCACAAATACAAATTCGTCTAAATTCAAGCAGCCAAAGAAAGTGAAAATCTACGTCTTTCTGATTTGAGAGCTGTTTGTGTATTGCATTTGTAATCCAAACAATAATTCATTAATGTCAAAAGATCAGTTTGGACACCGACCCACCATTGGACAGTGGGCATTTTAGCGTCTCCCCTGAATCAAAGACTCAAATCGCGTTCTCCGTATTGGCTGTTCTTCAGAGAACATGGGACAAAGGACAAAGTGACAAAGGTCTTGATGCACAGATGGCATTTTGTCACTTCGCCACTACGTCAATGTGGGCAAGTCCAAAACATGCAACAAAATTGGAAGTTATTCAATCCATCGTTTCCACGGTATCATCGAAGAAAGCCACACCGGAACGCATAAAGCTTTCGCATGATAGAGGATTGAGAACGAATGGTAAATGAATAATAGTTAGTTCAGAATCGGACAATTTCAACCTTATTCAACGAAAAACTTCTTGAGAGAATTGGCTGAGTTATTAATGAAATATTACCGACATCGTGATGCCAGTAAATTGGTAAACGGATTAATAAAATAATTAGCACCCACAGTACATTTGATTCATATTTTTGATTTGGCATAGGACTTGCACTTTATTAAAATTAAATTTCCTAAGGATTTACAGAAGAAATCTCGATTTCGTGATCTACACCACAGACAGTTATAATTCACGACTTAAGTGCATGCCAGTAACATTTTAAAGGTTGATGTGATGATGATAAAAAAAGAGTGAATTCCATCTAACGCTCAAGCCTGGTGTAAATTATCTTTAATTTTCAGATAGATACTAAAAGTCGAGAATTTTAAACGGCACAATTAACACAGCATCTACTTAAAATTAATTGGAGAAATCGAGGGGTAACGCACTTATGAAATTTATTCCATTTATTCCAATAAATACATGGGAATAAATTTTTTTATTCCATTTATTCCCGAAGTGCGTCACCCCTCGGGAGAAATAAAATTGAATGTGATGTAAATTACGGAACAGACATGTTGTAATGATTTATCTATTATGTGACTTGAACTTTGTGAAAGTTAAAAAAAGAGAATTTGCTGAAACCTTGAACGACAAACGAGGAAGTGGAAATGCTTTCAAGAGATATGGCTACAGTGAAGAATGTATTCTAGTAAATAAATGGAAATATCGGCAGTGGATGAACCCAATTAGAAACGGCAGATGTATCGCGATTAGATTCGCAAAATCTAATTTCGTTTTTTTCGATTGGTCGTCTTCATCGGCTCTTCCGCTAGACGACAACAATTCGAAAGTCATTCTAATGCCGTTCTGACGGTCTCTTACAAAGTAACATTATGAAGCGATTCTGCTATCAACAGCTTTGGTTCGGATTCTTTGAAAAAAAGAAAGCAAAACACATGCAAAACTAAATGCAGTAGAAAACACTCGACAGTACAGATTAGATTTATGATGATTGTTAGGTCCTTCAGCGTATTGGCCATTTATAGCCGATTTTATTAGTAGAAAAATAGTTTCAAATTGGAACAATCGACAGTCTGGAAAAATCGTAACATAACACCATAACAACTAAAGGCTGAGCATTCATATCGGTTCGAATCCCCGCCCTGCCGCCTTTTTGTGACCATTAAACTGGAAATGAAACTAAAATTTGGTTGTCATCTTTTCGAAAAAAAATTCAAAAACCAATTTGGTGTTTCCGCGAATAGTTTATGTCAAAGCACCTAGCAGTGCAATATAGAAAAAATGGACTACATCAATCCAATTGGGTGAGTAGTTCAACATCGTTAATCGTACTAAAATGGTAATATTGATAAATTGATGTTAAAACACCACTCTATTTTACACAGACCAACGTCTATTATCCTGCTGGGTGCTTTGTTTATCGATCTAACGTCAAATAAATCATACATAAAAAAGACTCCGAACACCTACTAAACATGTTCAAACTATGGTTATTCAATTGAGTATGTTTTTGGGTATAATGTGCCATTCATATGAATGAACAAGAATATCATCTTTTCTTGCATAATTTGTTGATCGAACTACAGATAGAATTTCCAAAAGTAAAGTTGTTGACCATGGTAATGAATTCAGATGCAGAAGCTGTTTGACCTTGTGACGGTGTAGATTACCGAATTTCGCACGCTAAAAATCGTAATGTGTGTATGCTTGAGGTAGTTATAATTCATATCATGCTTATCTCTATATCTGAATGTTCATATGGTCAATTCCATGACCTGTCCCCCGTGCTGAGCGAAATTGGGTTATGAAATAGCTCAGAATGGGTACGCCTTTTCTTAGCGCAAACTTCAAAACACCTTATCTGATCTACTAATGATCTGCTGTCAATTGAATCAAATATGGGGCCATTCAAAAATTACGTACGCTCAAAATTAAGAATTTTAGACAACAAAATATATGGAGAAAATTTTGAAAATGTATGAAGCTTTTGTCAGACCCCATCTTCCCGCTATACAGGTGCGTAATTTGTGAATGACCCCTATGCTCTAAGAAAAGATTACAGGGACTTCGAGATAGTTTAGTACAAAGTTTGTTAGTCAGGGGACGATGTCATGGATTACTTTGAATCACCAATGTCTGTTTGACAGACGAAATAAATTGTCAGAATCTTCTGGTTATTGAACACTTAACTCATTATTTGTCCCTAAAGTTCTCATACAAATTATGCAGGTGATGACTGACTCTGACTAATGACCCTCGAAATTAGAGATAAAAAAAAACTTTGAAAACATTTGAAATGATACTATCGTAGAGCAGTAACAGGCTTTGGATCTGACTCTCTACAAAAGTCAAACTCAGAAAAGACCTAGTCATCTGGTTGTGGAGACGGGATTATCCAATAAATTATAATTGGTGGTCTCTTCTTTAGCAAAACGGCGCTGGTCGATATTCTCACCATTACTTTAAACTCATGTAATTTTATCTATTGCTAGATATTCGATTCTAAACATCCTAGGCTAGCTAACCTTTAAACTGGATCAGCAAATCAAAGTACATCCATATCAGTGCAGGGAAAAAGGACTTCCGGAATCGAATGTCCCGAGAAAAATAACATTTTCCACGGAGTGTACCGGAACACCCTCTCAACTAGATTTGGCTCAAAAACATGAACGAAGATAACATGAATTGTAAATAGGAATGCATCCTACAATAAATGGGATTGTTTACTTAAGTTAAGTGTTTTAAACTAGGCGAAGACAATGCGTCATTATATGGCAAAATCGCCTTATTACGAAACATGTTCTATTACAACCATTTGTTTGTGTCGCTTATCACACTCTCCATTCCATACCGTTTACAATCATTTGTGCTTTTTTTGTTGCCCCAGTATTTACAAAAATAAAAACTGAAAGTGTGGCTCTGATTACAACAACTGAAGCATACAAGCAAAATCAAATGACCCAAAAATTATTTAAACAGAAAATTATCACGTTTGAACTAATTTTCGGTTGATACTGTTTTTTTGTTGGACTTTTTATTTTCTTTCATTATCTCCTGCGAACTTTTTTTTATTATTCTACTTAATGACAATTTTTGAATTATATGGAGATTGCGGTTGGTAATTGTTTGCTTTAAAATATTGGAATATACCGAGGAACATACCGATGATTCATTTGGAACTTTGATAATACCGGATTCAGCGGAAAATACTTTACCAAAACGGACTATGTGAACGTGAACTGCTTGATTGATTTCCAAATAATTCTGGAAGTTGAGCAGATAAAAAAGATTTTCATCAATTTGCTAACACTTACGACACGTTCGAATCATGAGGAAACAAATCGTGGCAAAGGCACTGTCTTGTACTGATGTTTTTGGGGATTCTCCGCAAAATGGTTTAAAGTACTAACAACAGACCTGCTAGGCAACCTCCTTCCCAACGTGAAATTGGTACAAAGTCGATCTGTATGTTTGCATTTAGACAATATTTATGTCAACAGTGGGAATTGAAAATCAATTTGTTGTTAACACATAAAATTCAAAAGACACCCCGCACCAAGCCGAGTTAATGCAACCAAACTGAGTTCACTTGATTTCTCAATGTAGAATAGTAACTCGCATTAGACACTAGACTTGAAATTGTGTCACGAGGTACTGCGGGCCAAATGCCATAATTCAAATCGTGTGTCACTTTGCACTGAGATGCACACACTGATTGATTGAACAAACACATCGAACATTATGATAGTTTCACTTTTGATTCAGAATTCCAGTTACGTTTATACAAAAAGAAGCACAGATGATTAACAACAAAAATTACATTTTTTCCGAAATTCTGCGAGATTGGGTTCTCAACGTCACGTTTCTTCTTACTTTCCGTGGGTTTTAACCAACCGAGTGTAATGGTTTTTTCGTGATATTATTTTAAAAGTCGGTGGGGAGACGTTCAATTGAACGAAAACATTGATAAGATCTCATAAACAGCTGAAAAAATCACTGTTAAATTCTAAGAGCAAAACAGCACTAACTAATATTCAGCTCTGCTGATCTTTTGCGGACCGTTATTTATCAACGACGACGTACATACTCTATGACTAATGCGATCTTATATACAGCTGAATTAATATACAAAAAATTACAGTGAAAATGGGGGATCGATTTTGTGAGACAAAAAATCAAATCAAAAGAACTTAAAGATCCCTAAAACAGTACTGGTTCCGTCTGGTTGGGATTGTACGAAGTACGAGTAACCTAAGTGAATTCGAAATTCGTTTTTCAACTATCACAAAAGTCAGTTTACAGTCCTAAGATCTTAACAAACATCATGCTGAGATCTAAAGTTGTGGGTCTTACTTGTTGGTTCACCATTGAGATTTCAATTCAACAGTTTTTATCGGAAAAGCAAATTGATCTCTGGTTGCCAAGGTCGGTATATTAGAGACGCATCTATCTCACAAAGATCAGTTTGAAAGAACAATGTCACGACTTTTGACTTTTGTCTGGTTAATCACAGTGAGAGGCAGTCATATGTGCATTGATTCCATTCAGCTGTTTGACCAGCTGATCCATGCAAACAAACAAACTCAATGAATTTCGTAATCAGAAGTAAATAAAAATCGCAGCAATGGTTCTCCATTCATTATTGTTAACAACGACAGTAAATGAGAGCCGGATAAAACAAACGTTTGAACGATGTTTGTGATATCTCGTTAGGCATGTATATTATCATCATGTATCCACATCCACTCGGAAAATCATATCATTCTGAAAGTGAAATGCATAGAGGTAATATAAATATCGTACCAGCAACACACGGTTGAGAAACAATAGAAGTAATCTTCACCGAAGGTTTAAAATGAATAGATGAAAATATGAATATGCAATCGATACCAACGATTCATTAGGTGCGCCCAAATTGTGGGTTAAGTCAAGTCTTTTGTTTGTTAAATTACTTGCAAATTTCGCAACAATTGTCAGCTTTTGCTTTCTGAATGACTATCGATTATTGATGAGGGGGAAAGCGCTCTTTTTATTCGAGTTCATTACCCACATACTAATCATGACTGGCTAGTGGTTGATCAGAGTGCTTAACCACCTCGATTATTATATTGCTTACAAGCTTAATGAATGAAATAATCAACTGCGATCCGTATAGGTACACCATGAAGATCTGAGCATAACGTAAAAGAATCTTGGACTGTGATATTTTCTTGCCGCCTTTTTATTTTTTGTTTTGTTTGACGAATTTGATGATTAGCTTTGACTTTTATATTTTGATATTATGACTAGCTCCAATTTTTGCTGTGATATTTTTCTTCTGTTATTCTTGTTGTGATTGAAATTAACCAGAACTTTGTATTCTACACGAATTATTTTTGGAATGATAAAAAACAAATTCTTTTGAAAAAACCCAAAATATGTTTTACTCAATGACCTTTGATAAGAAAAGATGCGTAGTGTCAAACAAGCCTTTGCCAAAATTAATATATCAAACACATAACATCTCTATAAAAAAAACAAGGTTGTTTACAACAGGTTAAGGCACCTCTGAGATGATCACGAAGGCAGTGGCACCCAAAATTTCTAGGGGTGACAGACGCAGCGTTGTATGACCCATGTTCACGATATTTTCATACTAGAGTGCGTTGACATTTACTTTTCAATTCATTTGTTCATTCATCGATTCACTCAAAATTCAAATTTTGAAGCGGACTTACGGCGTGAATTCCAACTCAACTAAAAAATTTATCTACTAAATTTGTCATGGGAAGTCATTAAATGTGAAAAGAAAAATTTTGTACAGGCGGGGAATCGAACCCACGCACTAAGCACATCATCGCAGTGAAGGAACCATTAGAAAATCTGGACGCCGCCGCTTTCGTGATCATGTCAGAGATGTCTTAACCTGTTATTTTACGACCTTGTATTTCACATACTTTATGTGTTCTGAGTGTTAAAATTAGGAAGTTGAATTAATTAGACTGCACCATGTCGCTAAGAATCACAACATAAACAATCAAACATAATATCTCCGAGACTCTGAGCAAAACTCACGAAATTGATTCATTTCACTAATCAATAAACTAGTTTCCTCCATCTACTAGTGACAACCTTTGTATATATAGCTTGCTAAAAATAAATTTATTTGATTAGAAGTCAATCACTTGGTTTTGTTACATTCTAGTTCGAATTCGGCGCTTCGTACGCTTCGTTCAACTACACCATATGTTTTGGCCAAGGCTTGTTTGACACTACGTTTCTCTTCTTCTTAAATATCATTGGTTTTACTTCACCACAGCCCATTCAACTCACCCTCATTCTCGTTTTCAAATACCGAGCTTATCATGATCTAATCAATCAAGCAATCTATTTGATTGTTACCTTCGTTGGCTTCATCATTCATCAGGTTTGCTTTGAGGTCGTACATAAATGGCGTCACGCTTTTTCAGTGCTGTGATCAGATTGCAATCACTAATAGCTCGACAAGTGTTCATTTTTTTGAGTGAATAGTGTGCCTTATCCCATCATTTGGGTGGCGTATTTGGGGAGGGGTAGCACTCACTATTCACTATTGATCCAAAAAAATGAACACTTGTCGAGTTAGTAGTGATTGTAATCTGATGACAGCACTGAAAAAGCGTGAGGTCATTTATATACGACCCCTTTTCATTGTTCGAAACAAAATCTTCTGCTTCATTTATGTTAGCAAAAGGTTTGTCTATGTAAGAAATCCCAAGATCGATCATTGCACATTTCTGTCGCAATATTTACTGAACAGTTCTCGAACTGTTACACCTTTGTTTGAACAACTATTAAACAAACTCAAAAGAATACATTTTATGCAATTTATATTGTATTGAGCGGTGATATAACAGCTTCAGTTACATCGGTGCATTATCTTCATGTAACAATTATTACCTGCGATAGTTAAATTTTAATGGGATTTTAATAGCTCTTTCGGTTACGGGTGTTACACAGAAAAGAGGAAGATAATTGCCGGTGAATTTTACTTATTTTAAATCCAATTTCGTAATGTTTGCAGTGAAATGGATTTCATTGTGAAAGTAAAATGTTAAGTCAATGTCAGATAAATAAGCGAAAAAAATATGGAAAAACATAGGAAGTGTGAACCGTCCGTCGTCGACCGTCTTTCAGCACAATTATGCATTCTCCTCATTTCGTATAGCACGCTTGGCACAATCATCTTACACTTGAATTTTAATCTTGTGACATCAAATCAATTATCAGCAACAAAAAAAAACAAGCGAAAAAAAGTGACAAGACAAGGTCAATTTGATCGATTTATCGTTAAAGTCTTAAAACGTGGAATTAACGCAAACAGAGAACATTCAGTCGGTAGTTAAAATGTTGATGATGGTTACGTCACGATTCGTTTAACTTAATTTTTTTTCTGATAATCGATGATAAATTACAAAGTTCGAGAGATAACGAGCGACCACTCAACAATCAGTTATTAGTTCGTCATGTTAACAACGAGTAATGGTATCAAGACGAAGCACTGTTTTTGAGTACGTTTTTTAATGCTTCCAGTTGTTATGTGCGGCAAGATATGATATGACACGTCTAATCAGTCTAAATATAGAAGAATGGAAAGTGCCAAGCATTTGTTAACGGAAGAAAATCGACTTCTAGATAATAACAACCCAGGTAGTGTTTTCTGTTGGTTTGTCAAATAGTTGTGATAGTGAATTACGGCATGACCGACTTGAATTCCACTCCACAAGCACACATTATGTATACCAATCAGATTGTAAAATTATGAACCTAAAATATCATACCGCCTGAAATGCATCTTCGAATGATCCGACACACTATCGCTAGCTAGTTAAGGTCAATGGAAAATTGAAAGTTAGATTGCATCGAAATGAAAAAGTGCTTGCACTCGAAAGCTGTACAATTTATAGGTCAGTTTTATGCGATGTGAGATTCTTCTCAGATAGTATGCAGAACAAAGAGACGTATTTTGTGTTGCGTCATACCAACTCTGTGAAAAACTCTGTTCGTTCGTTCGTTTGTTTCGTTTAGTTCTTGAAGAATGGAGGGACGAGGGACTCTGTGCTTTCGGTTCCTCTGGAGGAATGAAGGGACTCTGTCGTTTTAGTTCTTTTGGAATTTTCCGGCTTGTGTGTCCATTCTATTCCTGTGTATCTGTTTGAGATAACAGGTAAAAAACTTGCGTTTGGTAATTTTAGTTGCTATGGTCATACACAAAGCAGTTGTATTTTAGGAAATTTTGCTCAATATCATGGACTGTTGTCCTTTTACTCATAGGCTTTATTCATCGTACAAAGAACCATTCGATTTTCGGAGCTTTTGAAAGGCCCATGTATTATGCCAAAAATGTTTGACATCAACAAAATAGAACTCAAGTGAGAGTCGGTAGAATTTTTGTCATACGAATATTTTGCACGTTTTTAAATTGTGAGATTGACATTGGTGTTTTGTACCCTCTTTCGCAATGAGCAACCAAAGGCAATAAATTTTCAACGTAAATTTGCTTCAACTGTTTTTCAGCTGATTCACTCACACAAACAAAAGAGTTTATTCGTCTTTAAACGGGTGGAACAGTTAAACGTACGCGCGCTATAGTGGTTTGTCTGTGTGAGTGGATCAGCTGAAAAACAGCAGAAGCAAATTCACGAAATTCACTGTCTTCGGCTATAGTTCAAAAATTATGAACTTTTGTCAGTCAATTCTCTTTCCTGGACCCTCAAATACACCCCCTGTAGGATATACTACTGAGTGAGCAGCTGAGAAAGCACTGAGAAAATGTGACGCCATTTGTGTACGACACCCACGGGGCCTCTCACTAGGTTTGTTCCAAGTGCAATATCAAGATGTCAAACTTCATCCACCGACGACATAACCAAACCTTATTGTTGACAAATTGTTCGCAAAAACGATGAGGTTATGGCTGCGTGGAGGAAATTTTACTCTTCACTTTGAAAATTCATATCTCGGTCGAAACATGCCCAATTTTTATTTTCTCGAATGTTCTGGAAACTTTGGGACGTATACGAGGAAAATACTAGTGGTTTCCGATTTTCAAAAAATTAAAATTTTGTTGAACATAGAAAAAAGGCTTGCACTAAACGTAAAAAAATTTCCCTTTTTGCCGATTTTCTCAAAACCCTCAACTGAGATCTTTCAGCCCATAATAGGTACCCTTAAGGACTATCGATTCCAATACTATCCGCTTTAGTCGCGAATTAAGAAAATTTGTCATACAAAATAAAGTAAAGGTCTTCCACTAATAAGTCAATTTTGGTCAGTGGTGTGTGTGATATGATTTTTCATTGAATTTCACTGATAATTCATCTATCCTTATTTACCTCTATGACGACACCTAGCACTGTTGACAAGAATATTCCCCATGGAATTCGTACCGTATGAAGTATTGTGGCGGTTTGTAACCACTCGACGATTCAAGTAAAAAATCATTTGATGTCTAGCAAATACAATTGAACATACGTCAAGGGTCTTCAGTCGACGATAATTGCAGCTTCGTAATTAAAGTTTCACTGTGGATTCGGATCTCTCAAGTACCTACCATATGGAGCACTACTGGCGGCCTGACAGTCTGACGTTGCAAACTTCTCTTAAGCCCAACCATGATTTCACTTCTTGAATTCTTCTCATGTGTATTTTACACGCCAACTTTAACTGTAACTGACACCTGCCTGCTAGGGTGAAAGTAAAACGACGGTTATGTACAAAGGTAAGTGACTTTATTCATATTGATCAGCAAGTGAATATGTTACAGAGAATTTTAACTACACATATGATTGAGGTGCGATGATTGTACAATAGTCTGGTTGACTCTAACATACTTGATCCAATTTCATATAGCAACGACTTCCTCAAGTGGCGTCATGTTAGAGTCGTCGTCTAAAAACGCACACATTTCGACGGATTTGTAAGACAAAACTAGCGGTAAAATACGGAATATGTCTGGATTCTTCACGCCATTGGATCCAGCTTGAACAGTTGATGAATATGGTTGAATTTCAGTTGCAGCAACTGTTTAAGTTTTCACCACCGACTTTGCATTCGGATTGTGCAGCAAAACATGATGGTTCGCCTTACATTTGTCTTTTCCACACTTTTTCTTGGATCTACACTTTGTCCAAAGATGATTTCCAAGACAACGACTGCAAATCTTGAGCTTTCGCACCGAATTCCATCTTTTTTTCAAGGAATATTCGTTAAACGCAATGCACTCCATCAAGTTATGAAAAGCTGAACTGCAAACGCGACATTTTGATTTTTCCGTTTTTGACTTACTGGAACCACTTTCAGAGTTGCCATTCGTGTAATTATCACATGAGTTATCGCTACTTGTGATAGTTCAGACCGTCGCCGAGTGAACATCAAAATCATGAGCTAAGCTCTCACTAAGAGTAAGGCGAAATATTAGCCGAAATTCATAATTGTGTGCTATAGCTGAAGTGTTAAATTTTGTGCTCTGCCTATATTTTAGTTTTGTGCTATAAATTTTGCCTTATTCTTG
>JANTFA010086893.1:0-14343 GCA_026413405.1 Phytosciara flavipes | reverse complement strand
ATATAGACAAAAAACATTAAAATCTAAAATGGTGGCTGTCGGCCATTTTCTTAGGTCACCGAAAACAGTTCTACCGCCTAACGACCATCACTACCTTTCAAGCAAAAAAAAATTTACGAAATTCGGATGAAATTTGCTCAAAATACAAGCGATAAACACTAAAATCCAAAATGGCGGCTGGCGACCATTTTCTGAGGTCACCGAAAACAGTATTACCACTTTGAGGTCGTCTTCACCTTTAAAACAAAAAAAAGATCATGAAAATCGGATGAAATTTAGTCCAGATATTGGCAAAAACTCTTCCTTCACTGTACGGCCGAGTAGCTCAAGTTAGGTACACTCTATGGGCTCTAACTTCCGAGCCGAAGATCCGATTTTGACCAAACTTTTTTTTCCTGGATTGGTGTAATCAATACCTTTCATTTGTACCATCTTATGCGAGCAATACCGTCGATAATATATGGGATAAACCTTCGGACCACAACTTTGGATCGGCTCGATCGATTTCGCTCATCCTCGAACTATATTTTATAAAAAGTCAAGTAAAGAGTGATCGGCCCGGCAGTGCGAATTTGTGAAATCAACGTCGCGTCGGGTGAATGACTTAGCTGTGCCTAAAACTATTACATCTCGAAATGTTGATGAAATAATGCAAGAGGCGCATACGGCCGCTATTTAACATGCCCACCACAGAGAAGAAAGTGTCGGTATTGAATTGGATGGACCAATGAATTTTAGAAACCAACCTAATAACACCTCAATAATCTCGATGAATCCACGGAAATCCTTTAAAATAATTATTTCTCGTTCCAGAAAGAGGGTGGAGAGGACCTTTAAAATGAAATATCAAAAGAAAGGTTTGCAAATCATTGGTCGCTAGTGCGACCATTTTATCTTATCCGAAATTTTCAAAATTCGAACCTCGGTGAAACTTGACATCAAACGAAAACTCGGCCAACAAGCTTTTTCAACGCTTTTAATTTCTAAACGTTAAAGTAGACTCCAAAGAAGTAGAAAACGTTGATTCAGATGAGAAAAAGCATAATTCCTAGTTTTGGTCAATTTACTGTTGCTGTTCCATTGATTTTGTGGATATCTCGGAACTTTTTGAAGATGCTGGTTCCGCATCGGATCGACCTCTAGTGCGAGAAAATATCTTCGCACCTACCTTTGCAAAAACTTACTGTTGTCTGCCCGCTCCGCACGCCAATATCAATAGTAGTAGCCAGTATCATTGTAGTGGTTTTTATTGGAGTTACGCTTCTTTTTGAGTTTTTTGACTTTTCACTGATGTCCACTGTATGTCAAGGTTTCAATAGTTCCCAAGGATGTCACTTACCTTACATTACTAAACACGCATATTAGGCTAGAATTCTTTTAATTGCACAAGTTCCACTCTCAGCCGCATTCGCGGATTTGAGAGCCTGAATTTACTTAAAACACCATACGAGGCGCACATGTCAAAATCTATGCACATAAAGTTTTGACACACGTTTAATAAGGAAACAAAAGTGGATGCAGTGGAAGTAATTAATTACTTGTGGGATCATTTTTGTGATACGAGCCGAACTCACAAGCAACAAGTGAGAACTGTTGTTGGACAAGGGTAGAGTTTGCATATCTGAGTCGAGGGCGAGGCTTGCAACTGCCCGTGTCAAAATAACGTTTTCCATCACCCGTGTGTCCTTCACCAGTTTCCTTCTGGTCCAATTGGCACTCAAACGGCACGATTCTGACGGACGACAAAGCCCTCATTTTCAACAACCATTTTCGGCTTTCCGAGCAATTTAGGGTTTCAGTGTTTCCCTATTTAGCTGTGCTTCTTCGGATGCCCGAGAATTTTTGCTTTTGCATTTGAGATGAACTTTTTTCAACATAAAGTAAGTAGGAAGTGGCTTTCGATAATACTAGTTCTAAGTTCTTTGTATTTGTTTTGTAAAACAATTAAAGAGCCTTAAAAAACAACACCCAAGTAAGTTCGTGAGTTGATTCCAAGTGTAATAAATTACTAGGCAACATCTCATGTATGCTGTTTTATTGCCTATACTCCCGGAATATTGTTGTTACGAGTACCTCACTGATATGAGGATATATTCTAGAGACTCGTAATAACACTCACGTAAACTCTCCCATATAAATCCTTATAGCAGTAATGTACTATTATTTCAAATACAAAAAGCCAACAAAACCCCGATAAAGTCCAAGGCTATATAACTGTTGTGGAGGTCACCTCGATCGCCATTTTATCAGGTATGCGGTAAAAAGAATTCACCTACGGTGAAGTTGTTAAATTTAAGAATCCACCTACTATGAAAATGATAAGTTTTTGGTGTGTAACCTACGTAACCTGCAACGAGAAACAGTATATAGCCTTGTTGAAATCAGCTCACCTTTCTCCATAAAACTAGTCCCGAAAGCATCACTTTCTTGCTGTTTCGGTTAACATTTTGACATACTACTTCGACTGTTTGGTTTTTGTGAAGTACTAGAGATTATTGGTGGTTTTTGTTGATATTACAATAAAATGTTGATGTGATGTGAAGCACGGTTCGAAAAATTTTGATTGGATTTTGAAAAACGTTTATTTAATTTAAAAAAAACCAGACTGATGATCAACGTTCGATTTTCAAGATTACGGATTGAAGATCATTTAACTAACAATTTTGATGTTCAATTCTCACTCGATCGTCACTAATGATGTACTGAAATTCCTTAAATTTCTTCGCTGTGAGTTTTGCAATCCCCAATTGCATTTTTGCTCGATCTCATAAAATTTTACTGTCGGTGAACTTTGAGTAGCTGTAGCATTAAGCTGAGTGTCTTTCCTGCTAAGCAAAGCGCGCTATGTAATACATGAATCAAACAACTACTTTTACAAAAAAAAGAAAGGATCTTACTGACGTAGATCACAATAATCTACTTGAAAACTAATTTCTCAAACTCAAATTGATCATCAAATATTTGAAATGATGATAGGAATCTCTGAATTGAAGATCATTTTGTTGTCTGATGTTCGAACTCAAAAATTTGATCATCATTAATTTTTGAAACTTATCTTCAAACATCGAATTTATGATTATGCTATGTTTGACCCGCAAAATCAGTTTGATTTGAAGATCAAGATCCGGAAATTGATGATCGACCAAAGATTTTCGTCGAAGTTAAAACTATCGAAATTATGGCAACATACTTCGAGGACTACACTTTCTGTGCTTTTTGAAGAAAAACTTCGATTCTTTGCTTAAATTGGTATGCATTTAATTTAAGTCACAAAGTTTGTGGTAACCTACCAACACTAAAACAACATCACGACTAACTATTTCGATGTCAATGCTATAAATACTTAAAAAATATTAATTTCCAGTGAGACATTTTTTGCTGGTATGTAATGAAAGTTTCCCTGATATGTAACGAATTTCCCATCCCTTGGTAAGATGTTATGGCCGCTTTCCGCGGGTAGGGAAACGTACATGTAACAACAATATTCCGGGACAAGCAATAAAAAGAAATATTTCTAACGTTATTTTGTTAGCTGCGTATGTTCAAAGTGAAACATTTGTTATTTTTGAATCATGCCCTTCGATTCTATACTTCCTAATTCTATATCCGAATTGTTGTCTGAATTAGTCAATGCGGAGTCCATCGAGCTGATGGTGTTGTTAGTGTCTTTATTGCTAAGCAGTGGCTCTTCATGTGGCAAAGTCTGCTTTTCACTTAACTCAAGCTGTTGCTCGCCTGTAACATTTCCACTATTAACGTCTTCGATTGCCTTACGTAGCTGCAAAAAATTGTTATTCTTAGTCAGAATTCATCGAAGTTTAGATGAAAGTTTTACAAATTATTATAGCAATTTCAAATTTTCATTTTGTTGTATAGTCTGGTCTCAGTCGACCGAAAAGGGGAAATCTCGAGTTATGATTTGCAGCGCTAATTTCGTTGGAATATTACCAAAGCAGTTCACCACGTCAAATATTTCCAATTTTGATGCCTTTCATTTGGTTGACAAATTGTTGAGCGTTCTTCACCGAATATTTTGGAGTGAACGGTTTCCTTAAGAGGCAATGAGGCGGTCTATTGACGCGATTTGCTCGTTAAAAGCGATTTTATTAGTTCTAATAGTAGTTTGGGACCAGAAAAGAAAATTTCACTATGTTGTCAGGCTATAGAGCTCGAAATTTGCCCAATTTATCAGGTGACTACTATTAATTTCACAAATGTCGATTGTTTTCTAGAGACCAAAGGCTTAACTAATGAGTTTCATCAGATAAATCGTCAACAGGATTTGTGTTCAAAATTTCGTCTGAATTGGTTGTGAAATGAGTTTTTGAAAGTGTTTTTCAGTTTTCGTCGCCATCTTGGATTACAGCGCCACCTTGCGTACAAAAACTTGACAGCAAGTGCTTACACGTTATTGTGGAGACCAGATTATGCTATTGCTTCTGAGCTAAGGCTCTTTTCTTTATCTCCGAAAGTGTGAATTAATTAAACAAGTTTTACCTCTTTCAATCCAACAACTCCAACCAGTTTGCCAATTTTTGTTACGTAGGCGTGATTGATGCCAATCATTGAAAAAAGACTGTGGACTTTTAATATAGACGTCTTTTCAACCAACTGGAACGGTGCCGGATCTATATGAATGTTGGACGCTTCAAAATCGATCGGTTTCGCCATTTCCTCAATTTCCCAAGTTTTTTGATCCTCAGTCGACATATCTATTACTCTTTCCCGAGGCTATTTGAATGAAGCAATTACAAAGTAGCAATTAAGTAATTTAGTTAGAATTACAGATGAGTGTGGCAAAGTTGCACTTTAAGTTACTAGCTTCAAATTAAGTGTTAAGTGTAGTATCAAAATGTAAGAAGGGAAAAAATTGGAAGCATAGACCTCCCCCAATCGATCACACACTATAACACCTAACTCTTAGCCAAGAAGTTGAATAATGATTGATATCAAAACTATAGTCTTTCTATTACCAGTTGCACTTTTTTCGAAATGCCATGACTTGTTGGGCTCAGATCGGAGCTAATCTGAGGATTAATACTCGTAGAATTCTGTTCCAGATCAGGTGTCACATCTTGAAGTGTAGCTGATTTTCTGAAGATCGCATCAAAAGCTGATCGAATGCTAGTGACAAAAATGTAAGGAACCACTTTTATCGGTATAGTAATTTAAAACCAGCTTACCGACTTTCAGTTCCAGTAATTGTGGTGTATGGAGTCATCACTGGACTATCCGAAATAGGAGTGAAGCCTTTCAAATTGAAAGAATTTGTCTTTTTCAAAATGGATTTCTTTGGCTGTGTTCCAAACATAGGATGATTCATATTCTCTTTTCCTTTTTCGACTTGTTGAGGTAACATTTCATTATTTGCAATGTCACGTAATTGAAGAATATCTGGAGCAGGAATCACTTCAAAGCGTGATGGTCGACGAATTTGATTCTCCTCGTTGATTATTTGTTGCATTTTTTCTAATTTTTCGTGTTCTTGGCGTTTTCTTAAAAAAAAAGCAGTTTTACTTTTTAAGTTATCGTTACTTAGTTTGTGTTGTCAAAATCTTAAATAGAAGAAGATAAAGATAAAACGACATTCATCTTGATGCACTAGGGCTCGCGTCACATTTACCCTTAAAAGGGTTCTTTACTGATATCAGTTCTTTTGAAGTATTATTCGAATTTATTATTTTGCATTTTGAACATTTCCTCAACATTCATGAATTACCACTCTTCCAAAGTCCTACTGCTAAAACTTTAAAACTCAAAATAAGATGGTGGCTACTTTGACATTTTCTCGAACCAAATGTGAGAAATGGCGCTGTTGATCAACGTTGAAAATGAGATTGGATCGGTCACACATAAAATCTACCTGCCCGAAAAATCACGAAGACTGCATTAGACTTGGAAAACTCGGTAAAATTGAAATGGGTCTGGTTTGGGTTTGGGTTTTAAAGCCAATTCGGGAGACCCGCTCATCTTTACTTACTAGCACAAGTCGTTTGAAATAATCAGCCGGATTATATCCAAGGACATGTACAAGTTCGTTCAATATCAGTACTGCAAAATATCTCATTCATTCCAAAAACAAAATTCTAACCTTTCTTCAGCTTGTTTTTTCCATTTTGCTGCCATCTCTAACCTTTTTTCACGACCAACATGACTGTCGATCATTTTTATCAGTTCGAATCTTTGAACCGATCCAAGAAGTATCATGTTTGACGGACTATCGACCAATGGAAGACTTCGTAGTTGTTTGTTTTCCTTAGAATATTTTTAAAATAAAATTATCTATTGCTGGTCATCGGTTTTGTGGTATATAATTTACCTTCAAGACGGTTTTCAGATTTTTGTAGCTGATATTTTGCCAGATGTATTTCACGTCACGTATCATGAAGTATTCAACGAAAGTGTTATACATTGCTGGAAGAAAGAATTTTTTTTATAAATCACAGGTTTTATTCCATAAAATATTTTCAACGCGATAGTGTGTCAAACTCGTATTGATGCCTAGATTACGTTAAAAATATTTGGGGGGCACTGCGGGTCAAAGGGGGAAGTCAAAAAGTCGCTGTATACATCGTTCCTTAGCATCTATAGCTATTTGCATAACATACAGACACGCATAACATTCAGTCTAGCATTACTAACAACATTTTAACATACGGCTTAGCCTCGGGTTGACAATTTTCACATCTATTTCACAAATTTTCCAGTTATGGGCAAGGGTTTATGTACACTAGCAATTTTACGATTTCATAAAATGAATATTCTCCAAAATGACTAAAAAAGCGTGAAGTAAGTATGATCTTTCGACAGCATACTTATCATGCGTACGCCCTCAACGCTTGCTATTAGGTATCAGTACGTGTTGCGCGTTTCCTCCAAATTTGCGATGAGAATGCAATACGTGCACTGTACGTACACCATACATACGACACGTTAATCATTCATACTCGACGTTTGCTAAACATATCTCAAGTAAACTAAACATATCGGATGTACGCCTTAAAACTTTTTTAGCATCTTCTGCAACAGACAACTAAAATAGACGAAAAACATAAATGACTTGAAAACACAGACTCTTCTTTCATTATTCAGTTATTTTCGTATAAATAAGGAGAAGGCAATTTTTTTTGGCGAGTATGCACTGTTGCTAAACCGATCCGAAGCCAGGGGTTGCACGCAAACTCATCAGAAAAAGACTTTCCCCTAGTTACACAACTTTTCATGCAGAGTGTAGCGAAAGTCGACTTATTTTAATTCGCTAAACGAAAGTACTTACTTTCGCTCCAATATGCATGAAAAATGTTACATTTAATCAACCGATAATGAGACATGTGGCCGTATTTTGGTTGTCTGTAGCAAGAAATAATTTTGATGAACACCCGATTACTATTACCAATAAAATGTCTTAAACGTAAAATGGTTTTGTTACCTGAACTAGACGGCAGCAAATCAGGCAAATAGGGTAATTTCTTGATTAAAATGATGCTGTCATACATGGATGGTTGAAGTAGTGCCGCAATGGCATTTGAAATCAGAACGGCAATCATAACTGGAACTATGTGTGTTATCTGTCCAGTCATTTCAAAAACAATTACTCCAACCGACACGGTGTGAGTAACAGCCCCAGAAAATGCCGCAGCTCCAACAACAGCATACCCACCTAAACAAAAAAATAATTCCATTTTTATGGTACTTTCTGCACGGCTGTATACTAAAATGGAATCTCTAGTCTCAATTAAAGAATTTGGTTTCCGAAAATAAATCAATTACTATTTGTAACAATGAATGAAAAAAAATGGGTTCTCAAAAATTTTATTGAATGCTCACCCGGTATGATAAGTGACGTCCTGCCGCCATAACGAACTCCGTTAGGAAACCAGAGATGCATACCCTCTCCTACTAATCTCCCGATAGCAGCTCCAATTTTGAATACTGGAATGAAGATACCAGATGGCACAGGAATAGTCGAAGCAACGATTGAGAAGAAAAACTGGAAAAATAAAAAATAGAAAGTTACAACCGAGTTACGGCATCATTACAAACATTTGCAGTACATCTAGAAGGTTCAAATCGTCACTGTCCGTTTAATGATTTATTTACATATCCCTAGATAGGGTTTGGTCCCAGGTCTCTAAAACCGGTCTGATATCGGTCCGACCTACCTTGTGTGCTCAGTGGAATATGCTCAAATCACGAAAAATGATGATTTTTGAACCCTGAGGCACAGCCACAGGAAAAGCAGGACATTGCAACTAAGTTGGAATCGAGGATTCCCGGGGCCGAAACTAGGTTCAAATAATTTGATGATGTATGACAGGAGATATGCCCGGCGGAAAAGTTCTGAAAGTCGATGTAGCATCGGTGAAATTTGACTGGGTCTATAGGAACGTCACAGATAAGTCTAAAATGGTAAGATTAGTGTCTGTTCGGAACGTAGAGATTCTCAGCTTTCTTTTAATGCACATATGAATAATTTTGTGTGATAAGATATTTAAAAACATCACAGTGGAGCTCGTGTAAGAATACCAGTAATATCTATTTCATCTTACAACAGTAGCGTTTGTAACAATCGGAATTGGAGCCTCGTTCGTAGTTCATGCATAGACGCATGTAGATTACTATCAAGAAAATCTCACCCAAAAAAATTGGTGATTAAAAATTAGTGGTAGATGATTCGGCTTCCGTCCTTGTAAGTTTTTGCTTTGCAGGACATACTATTGCCGAAAGATAAAAGTATATCGGTAGTGAATTTTATTCGATTTAGATCCTACACTTCCCACATTCAATGCCTTCAATTCAAGTCATATACTCAGGTCCAAAGAGTTGAAGTAGTATTAGGTAGGTCAATTAATATTTGCATGTCGGTATATTTTGTGATAAGTAACTGGAAATTGTTTTGCTTGCTTCTGGCGCGAGTTAAGATTGTAATGAGACATAACCTCAAAAAAACATACACGCTGCGACTATCGTTGCACTTTGTTTCGTTGACTATTGTGCATTTCTTATGCCAACATTAGTTTGCACTTTCGACTAATCACACTCATAAATTCGAATTTATTGAGTTCTCGATCCGTGTATTTTTTTATTAAACCGAAACCTAAACTCTTAACAAAAGTTACCCTAGCCTAAAGGAGAAGCATAACTTAACTAGAAAGATTAAAACTAATGAAAATTATAAAATGTTGGAACGTTATGTTGATTTGTTTCAAGTTCGTTTTCGCTTTCGTTTCGTTCGCAACGTCTACCATCAATTTTCCTAAGATGTCTATGAATTGAATTGCTTCGGAGCATCAACGACCTAAAGTCTCTGTCGTAAATGGAGTTATCATGCAATTGTCTTCTTGCAGTTTTTTGTATTCTCTCAATTTGAGGTTTGCTGCTTTTTTTGCGACTTGACCAGGAGATTAGCTGGAAGATTGTAGGTACGATAGGGCCAAAGTATCCCAGCACGTTGCATCCCAGACCATTAATGGGATTAAAGTCACGCCGTCAACTCTCTTTCCGTCGTCGTGTCTGAACATTTCAGGTGGTTCTCTCATTGAAGGTATGTTTGTTGACTTGAGTGATCGGTGCCATATAAGTTCCAATTGATAAGAACGTGCGCAAACTCACTTTTTAACCGAACATAAGCATTTTGGTAACTAAAGCCAGGAAATGTTCAAAACAGTTGCACGCAAAATAACAAAATTATTTTAAAACGTTGTGTTCCAAAACACGTTTGAAAAAATTGTGATCTAATTACCTTTCTTCCTTGGTATGCATGACCCTACATTTGTTCAATGATAACAATGAAAAAAAGTCATGTAGGATCATGTGTACCAAGGAAGACCAAAATTTTTCCGGGCGTATTTGAACACAACGTTTTAAAATAATTTTGCAAAATTTCCTGGCTTCAGTTACCAGAATGTTAAAAGGATTCTTTTAAAAAACGACCGACTGAAATCGGACACATTTACTCCGCTTTGTACACAAATTGTTCGTTGGTACTCAAAAACCCGATTCTGTACACTTCTACATGCGTAGAAATAAATTAATTCCATTTTTTCCTGTGATACGGAACGTGGCCATCCTTGGGGCATCCTGTTACCTGTCTCTCATGTCACTCAGAAAACTTCAAAAAATTTCATTTTTTTGAGGTTTTCCACTTATAGCGCCGGCTGGGTGGGCCGCACAGCCACCACTGGTACTCCACAAGGTATGTCTTAGTATGCCTCAAGCCTCAAGTACAATTTGGCTTTAATTGGACCACTTTTCTCAGAGCCCCTGCGGATCAACCACAGTTTCTCAAGAAAAAAGTTGTTCTACAAGTTTCACCGAATGGAACGGGGGTTCGTTGAAGCTCTTACTGATTATAAGGATCAGTTCTGGCTTGAATCTCGATTCCAAATAAGCTGTTTGTAGATTTCGCGAATTCACTCTTAAAAATTTAGATGTTGGAAACCAACATTGAAGACATGTATACAGACAGACAGACAGACAGACAATTTTCTTACATTACTTGCCATCTATAACCATAGCGAAATGGTTGATCCTCACCATTTGCTCCTAATTCCGAAAGTTACAAACGGAATATCAAACGTTAAAAGCCTTCGTATGCTGCTAAAATGTCGACACATAAAAAAGTAAAGTCTTTATCCTAGTTAAACATTTTCATGAAGTGTTAACGGAGAGGGAGATATCCGGGCAACATCAAAAATTCAACGAAAAAAATTAGCGCGATTTGTCGTTGCCCTCACTCTCATAATAAATGTGCATCAGTGTATTTCCTTACTGTAAACAATGTGTATGCTGTTAGGTTGGCAAATACGTTAGTGTAATTGGTTGCCCAATTCGAAACGATCGTAGCCTGCTCTACCGTTAAATCATCCTGAATCCATGTGAAATTCGAAAATAGCTGACTGACTTGCTCATGTCCGCTTAATTCGCCAGCAATAAATTGTCCCGTTCCCAGAGGATATGACAGTGATGACACTATTAAAGCTAAAATCCCAGGATATAAGAATCGACTAGAAATAGGTTAGGGAATTAATTTCGATTAAAGTAGCAGTAAACTGTTTAACAAACTTTTTCTGTAGGAAGTTGTTCATTTTTTTGTTTGACCGCATGAACAAAACATATCGTCGATGAACATACACATATAGAGCTCCGCCCAGTCCTCCGATTACTCTGGAAGTTCGATGATTTTTAACATTAGCTATTTATTTGTGCCACTGAAAACATGTTTCCAACTCATGTTGGAATATTATTAAGTTTTTTTTTCTATGTTAAATTATAAAGTGGTAGACCGAAAAATCACAATTACCAATCAAAATAAGCCATACGATCAATAAAAATAATCAAAATAATATTTGATCAACTGAAATTTCGAATTAGAAGCCGTTTTTGTGAATGTGTACCACCAAAATTTGTTTCCCCCAGCGAAAAGTGATCAACTGGAACTTCTCAATTACCGACCAAAATTACAAAATGCAGACCGAGAAAGCCAAAGTACCGATTCATAAAAATTTTGATAGAATGGTTAAGTGGAGCCGATCAACCAAAAATGATGTAAGAAAATAATGGTCGTCGGCATTATTGTATTTTATTGGTCGATCATTGCAGAAAGCACACTATCAATTGTAATTGTCGATCCTAGCAATTACTTGGCAGTAGAGTCAACGATCAACAAGCGAAATACAAGAATTTTACTTTGAATAAAGCCACAAATCGAATAAGTCCAACTCGTTTCATTCTGCCGATAAGAACTTTATTTCAAATACAACGGACCTCCAATATTTTCTGGTCTGTCATTTGAATGGCCTCCCTATCGTTAATTTCCTTCACGCTTTCCACAAAGAACTCATTCAGCTTCAGTAATCCGTTGATTGTTGTCGCACTATTTTAAGCACATCTCTGGACGCATTAATGCTCAATATATGACAAAAGAAAGGTATTGATGAGATCTATCAGACAATCTGAAATTCTTGAAGAACAATTTAGTGGATCAGTAGCCCATAGCAAGAAAGTAAATGATTTCTCGTGAAACAACTGTTGTAAATAGTTGGCAAAATAAAATTTGTTGCAGACACTTATTGAATGTTTAAATTTATTTGAAAAACAACGTTTGCTTGATTTCCCGCACCTCCTAATTTTGTTATTCGTATGGTTTTACAAAATAAGGTTTTTCATTATAAAATAATTTAGTAAAAAGTTTTTTTCTCATTCACTTCAAATACCAATGTCAGAATTTCTTGAAAACTCTACGCATTCTCGGGTGATACAACGCAAAGCTTCTATGTCATGTTCGGAACGATGAGACGGGCAATAGTTAGCGGTTGGCTCAAATTATTATTGTGGAGATTCACAAAAGTTCCACCGGAACATTGATTCATTGCAACAACAATGTTAAGTACGTTGGAAGGTTGGCAAAAATATTCGGGGTCGTGCACCAGGAACAGGTTCTGGTTGACTAACTCGGTGCTATCGTTCGTTTCATATCCCCAAACGGTGTGATCACTGTAGAAATCACCCAGATAGACAGCAGACTGACATTCATGTCGAAGAACATTTTTCGGCACGGATTTGTTCGGAGGCTTGTGAACATTTATGACTTTAATTCCAGATATCTCGATGACAATTTGGAAAGTATATTTCCTTTTCGATTCACGTGTTATACAATACGGAATTTGCAATGCCGTGTCGAAAACATGATTGTCCTGATATTTCGACCACATCAGCATCGATGACTTCCTGAAGAAACGACGACTACTCACAGATCGCAGATCATAGGAAGCATTTCTACCACAAATATTCTAAACAATAGGTTTGATTGGAACTTTGCTGTCGTTTTAACTAATGAGGCTACTTGGGTAACAAGGGTCTGAAAATCATCAAGCAAGTTGGTAGCAAACGGTCAACAAAGATTCCAGCTTCGTTGTTACAGCTACATCTTATATTAAACAAACACCACCGGTTGAAACTGTAGGGTAGGGAGTCTACTCTACATATAAGTAAATACACAGTGAGCTGTATCTAGGGCGGAAACTGGAATGCTTATGATTTATTCATACAACATACACGGCTTATATAGGCGTAAGCATAGACTACTCGATGCTAATCGTTGGCATACTGTGATCACCACAAAACTGTGTCGTCTTTTACATTTGTTAGGTTTCGTCATGCAGTTGTAATCGTTATTTAGTAAAATTTTCACTTTCTCGGTGGCTACTCTTGAAAATTCGATGTTTCTCGACAATAAACAACAGTACACGAATGCTACACAATATTTTGGTCAACATAAAGTAATTTCGTCGATATCTGTAAAATACAGGGACAACGACAAATGCTAGAATTTTTGTTCTACATTTCTGGCAGCCAGTACTCGCTCTCCACACAACATTTGGTTCATGTATAGTAAACACAAAAACGTTATTCTTACAATTACCCAATTATTGCGAACACAAACAGTTCCTGTGGATCGAACGGGAAATCCGATGTGAAATTTGTTGCAAACATTGCCGTCACTGTGTCAGCTTTTTGAAACCATACTGCCAATAATCTAAATACCGTTGCGCCACAAACTGCTGTAAAGAAGCCTCGCCAATAGTTTCGCACTGCAAAGTATGTAGTTGTTACTTCTATACTAAATAAGACACCTACAAATTGACTTTTGTTATTTATCAATACATGTTTTCGAAAGTAGCGCATTCAAACCCCCAACAGGTGCAGCAAAACATGAACCAACCCCAACTGCACAGGCGGCAGCTAACATTTCAGAATTTCTTGACTCATTTTCGTATATTCCTTGAAATGATGTAACCATTTTGCTCAGCAACTGTGCTACAATACTTGCAATATGCACAAAAGGTCCCTGAAAGTTTCAATACAGAATATACAGCGAGCTGCATTGAAAAAAGTGCTTTTTAATTGATTTTCATTTTTCTTTAAAGTGATTCAATTTAACTGTCATTGGTACAGCTAAAATGGCTTTCTTTGGAACTGTCATTGGAGGCGGTATTAGTTAAATTACGTTCTTGAACGAGACTAAGAAAGCGCTACCTATACGTCATTTTAAAATATTGGTTGTGTGCGTTGAAGAAAATGTAGTTGGCTGTACCAGTGATAGTTTTAAATTGTATGACATTTAAGAAAATTAAAGATCAGTCAAGAAGAACTTTTTTGAATGCTGCTGGCTGTATGCTGAAAATAGATAATAGTAATTTATGCAACAAATTGCTCAACGTGTTGCATACAACGTTTTCTGCAACCAGCTGCGAAAAGTGAACTCTTGAAATGCAACCATAACCTTCGCCATAACCACTCTATGAACAAAAAATGCTATGAACGATCACGTAGACTGGATTT
>JANTFA010086782.1:0-14346 GCA_026413405.1 Phytosciara flavipes | reverse complement strand
CATCGGCGGCGGCGGCGGGGCAAAATACCCCGGCGGCGGCGAAATCGGCGGCGTCAAGTCGGCGGCTAACATGTCTGCAGCTCATGTTTCGTTTATCATATCGAAAATGATGTCCCACTTTTCGAATTCAACTAAAATTCTTATGCATATAAGCCACATCAATTTACTAGCATAACAGATGTGCCCGGTCCACTGACTTCTCTCGATTTATTATTATCTTGTTGTCTCGACCTTTGATTCATTAACTCTGGAAATCCCTATATACTGAAAACCCGAAATAAAATTGATTCGTTGATTATAATCGTCCGTTATGACCGTCGTCCGTGGTTTCTGGTATTTAGACTCTTTACTGTAGTCAAGGGTCTATTACACAAAAAAATTGCTTGAATTTACGTAACAAATTTTTACTATGATTTTGTAAATGGTTCACAATAATGGTAAAAACAAACAAAACATAACGTAACATTGTTACGGCAATAACCCGAGTACCTTTTCACAAAAGTCCTTTTTCAAAAATGTGGGACCATTCCTAAATATAGATTTGCTTATGTCAGCCTTTCCAGCGCTGAGAAAAATGAGCAGATTACCGAAATTTTCAAAATCTGCCAATTCTTCTCAGCGCTCGCTGGTCAAGCTGACACAATTAAATCTATTTTTTACTGAAATCTAACACATTTAAACGGAAGTTAATGATTACACATTTGAAAAAAAGGACTTTTGTGAGTAACTATTCTCGAAAATAAAATACGAAACGTCCCGATGTACGCTACAATTTCACGTCAGTGGTCATGCCTCGTATACGATTTTCAAATTTTTTTTTGATCTAGATACTTCTAATGTGTGGTTGGTTTTAAATAAGTTTTACTCGTTTTACCCACCGTAGACTGATTTTCCGTGATGGACACTAGCAGTGTCAAAACTCATTTTTGTAGGGCTTAACGAGTAAACGATTGTACAGGTTAGTTCGGAAACTCTGTGATTATTTGGTAATTATTTGTATGAAATAATCCAAATAATCACAGAGTGGTTCACCCCTCGGTAAAGTCACTTCAAATTTGGGTGATATCGTCAAGATTACTGGGCGCGCCGACTTCTAATTTTGACATTTAATAGTCAAGGGATCTGACCCACCCATAAGGTTTGACCTAGTAAGAACGTTTATTTGCGTGTCATTTTTCAGACCTTCTCCGCTAAGTGTTTACTCGCCTTCATATTCCAAAAATGACAAGATATTCATCTACTCAATTTTTCGTACAAAAACGTTGAAAAATCAAAAATTTTGTATTTTCACCATACTAACTCAATTCAATTTCCGTTTTTGCATCCAACAACCAAAATGCAAGTCGGCGCGCCTAAACCATTTTAATGAACAGCAACGGTTTTCCCATAAATTACTCATTATCGAAGCTTCGTCTGATCTGATGCCATTTGACCAAACTTAGAATTTCCCATCACCTTTTGAAGAAAACAAAATGATAAGAAGAAGAAACATATTAAATCTATGAACAATTCGCGAACTCAGCAAAAAAAAAAATTCAATTCCATACAAAAAGAGTAACGGACAAGTTGTAGAAAATTCTGTGTGCTGTCAGCTAATTGATAACATTTAGTGTTTGATTCAGGAACAAAGAAAAAACTCCACACGAATGTAAGTAGTATTGAAGAAACAGTAGAGAATAGATGAAGGAATTTGTTCTCGTATTGCTCGTTTGACAACCGATCGCCACAGTGTTCGGTGGGTTTTGATTTTTGTTTTTTGTATGTTGCCACATATGCATTGACAAGTTCAAGGCTTTATGAGTAAAGGTTACGCAGATTTCTGAGCGTGTTCACTTAAATATGGTGTACGTAGCCTGCTGAACTGCGTACCTTTCAGAACTTTTTGACTTTGCAATTTGTGCAACATAAAAAAATTAATTTCAAAACCCATTGAGCGGTGCTCCCACCTATTGTATTGTTACATACACAACGCGAGCCAATCTTCATCTATAGGTAGTCGATTCACCGAAGAGTCTAAATCGATAAAAGTAGGCTGTTGATGTTAACGGAATTTGTAATTATTTTTCGATTCTTGGCCGCCGTCTCGAGTAACTCACAGTTTTATAAATACCCACAACCTCCATTTTAAAAAGTATTTTTCGTTGAATTCCCAAATGAATAGAAGTAGTATAATTACCCATATTAAATAAATGAATCCCATCTGCCTCTAGGGGCAAGTCAACTTCCAAAACCAAAACCATTTTCCACTTGCACGATATTTGTATCACTAAAGTCATTCACCTGCCCACTATATTCCATTCCAAATATTTCCATTTAACAAACGCACCAAAATTCGATCTCTTTACGTTGGAGTAGGTTGAACAGGGCCTATTTTTGAGAAATTAGATTTCCTAAATTTTTATGAATTTGGGAAAGTTTCAGAAAATTTAGAAAATAAATCTCCAAAAAATTGATCCAGTGTCAAATTTTGCTCACTTAAGGGGCCATTCACAAATTACGTACGCCTACAATCACGAATTTCAGACTCCACTACCTCCCTCGTACTCCGAAATGTTTGGAGAAAAATTCAAAAATGTATAAAGCGTACGCTTTTGTCAGACCCCCATCTCTCCTATAGAGCGTGCGTAATTTGTGAATGACCCCTAAAGCGCTGTAACTAGAAATGTATGCCTGAATGAGCCTTAACATATTCATGAAATTTAATTTTCTCAATAAATTTACGTTTCAAACAGAATGGAGTCGGTACGGCGGAAATTGCTTAAAAATCCTCGAGCTACAGCTGGTTCCTGGTCAGTGTTGCTATTCCTCTGGACCTTTGACATTTTCAAAAAAGGATATCGGCGAACGCTTGAGTCAACCGATTTATACGAACCTTTAGTTGATGATCGGTCAACCAAATTGGGTGATCAGCTAGAAAGGTAACACATTGGGTAGCGCTGATTTTATTTGTACATTTTAGTACGGGTCCATAGCATGCCAGATATTAGGAGAATGGTGTGTTTTAGACCAGTGAATAATATTAGAATGTAGATTCTAAAAGCAATAAATAGCGCTTACAAACCCACTTCATTTCCCCAACCTCTCTCTTACGGAGAACACGCAGAGACTTGGAAATCTCTAGTAAAATTTTGGACTCAGAAAAAACGTTTGTATCTTCCTCTTGAGCACTTGTAGCTCTTGCAGTTGAGCTACAAATCAATACAATATGTGACGCAGCCAATTCATAAAGAAGGCAGTGAACGTATCGCCGTATCAAACAAATGGAACAGCATAAAATTTATATCTAAGATGACCAGTGTCGCCACCATTTCTCTTGTGGAAGAAGTAACGTCACTATGAAGTTCACACCTACTAGATCTTGCCATTTACTTTAAACAAAAATAGCAGCGGCATGGCATGGCATGACAACGGTTATTTTAGATACAAATTCTTTGCATATTTTTAGGTGGAAATTTTTCATACGGCGACACCCTCCAATATACGTTCTCTGGGTTCTCTGATAGAATCTACCTTTGCACAAAAACGTTAAATAGCGTGGGGGTGATAAGGCATCTGTAAGCGTTAGTGCATGTTTGTTGAATGTACGTATCCGCATTATTCACATCACTGGTCCAAAGCGCACCATTCCAATATTCTCTGAAAGAACATATGCTTTTTACACCAACCTGGACTCGAACTAATTAATACTATTAAAGGTCGTGCCACACATTGACACCATTCGTGTAATACGTCAAATGCTCTACCCCACTTGCTACTCTTTTCTCAAAAATTATATAACGTTTTTCAATGAAAATTACAGCACGTGGAAAGAGCAAACTAGTTTCAATGAGCGCCCTTCTTTAATCAAATCAATCGTAGCAACATTTTGGAAGAAATTTGTCTTGCTTGGGTTGATCTACTTGCTAAACGACATTTTCATCAGGCTAATGCAGCCCTATTTACTCGGACAACTGCTGACGTATTTTCGGTAAATTGCAAAAGGACAGCTGAAGTTTTTATAGAAATATTTTCGACCAACCATAACAACGAAAAAGTCGCTGCGTCTACATAGCAGTTCAAAGTTTTAACTGTCAAGAATATTTTTATAAAAGAATCCATCTGTAAATCCCAGAGAAAGGACAATAGGTGGTGCCACCTGTTATCATTTATCTGGTAAGTCCTTACAAGTGTAATTTCAGCAAAAGCTCGACTATGGCCTACAAGGAAGCTGTATGCTACGCATTTGCCATGGTAGCTTTAAATGCCGTGAACATGATGACGGCCAATCAATTTCTGCTGGGTTGTTCTCACCTTGGGATGAAAATTCGCGTTTCTCTGTGCAGCCTAATTTATCGCAAGACATTGAAACTATCTCAAACAGCCGTTCGTAGCGCAGCTGTCGTCAACTTAATATCTAATGATGTTAATCGCTTTGATTTGATCACAATTTTATTGCATTATATGTGGTCGGCACCGTTGATCACGGCTGTTGTTGGATACTTTTTGTGGTTGGAAACGAGATGGGCTGGAATGATTGGTATCGCTGTGGTGTTTACTATTTTAATAGTACAATGTAAGCAATTGTGCAATGATGCTTATTTCAGTGTCTTATCACTTTACATGTTTTGCTTTACTTTCAGCGTGTACTGGGAAACTTTCTTCCAAATTCCGGTTGAAAACGGCGTTAAGAACAGACAAAAGGATTAAACTTATGGAGGAGATCATCCACGGAATGAGGGTATGAGCCAATGTTTTTAGTTGGTAGTTGAGTTGTTATGTCACATAATTTGGAACTCAACACGCGACTTTCAATTTTGTAAAGTTGTGTGATATGTTAGCTCTAGTTTGTCGTTCGACATTGCAGCACTCTGATCTGAATAGATTCCAAAATTTCACAGGTAATCAAAATGTTCGCTTGGGAGATCCCGTTTGAAAGAGTGGTGAACATGGCAAGGAAAGAGGAACTATCCTCTCTCCAAAAGAGCTATTTCTTACGATGTTTGTACATGTCATTAGCTCTGTTCACAACCCGAATGGCTGTATTTTCCACAATGCTTTCTCTATGCTTATTGTACGGTAACGATAATGTCACAGGTACAAAGGTACAGATTTCACATTTACGGGTAATCCCGCACTCGGACTAAAATTAACTTCTCAATCAGATTTTCGTGGTATCAGCATTTCTTCAATTGATTGCTCAAACGTTTCAAATGTTTGCACGAGGCGTTGCTGAACTAGCCGAAGTAATTGTTTCTGTAAAACGATTGCAGTTTTTTTTGGAGTGTGAAGAAATACATCCTGAAAGCATTTCTAATGTGGAGAACCCATCAGAAGTAGACGACACCGCCATATCGATGCGAAATGTGAGTGCCAAATGGAATGTCAAGAAGGATGTGAACGTGAAAGCAAAGAAATTTCTCGGCACTACTGAAGAATCGAAATATTCTAACGAACGACCGTCCCTTGCTCTCGATCAGCTCAATTTGAGTATTAAAAAAGGTTCGCTCGTTGGTGTAATAGGATGTGTTGGCTCAGGTAATACTATTTTTCATTTTTACTTGAAAATCTCATGTAATATTGCTTGCAATTGTAGGAAAGAGTTCATTCCTTCAAGCTTTACTAAGTGAGTTGCCGTTAGAAAGCGGTTCGATAAACATTAAAGGATCAATATCATACTCATCCCAGGAGCCATGGGTTTTTTCCGGCTCGGTTCGTCAGAATATAGTTTTCAGCAATCCCTTCGATCAGCAACGTTATGAACAGGTCATAAAAGCTTGTGCTTTGAGTGTTGACGTAGAGCGTTTCAGCGGTGGTGATAAGATGTTGATCGGTGACAGGGGAATCTCATTGTCAGGAGGACAGAAAGCGAGAATTAAGTGAGTAAATGTTTGATCTGATGTCAATAGAGTGTTCTAGGAGACTGTGAATTTTTGCTCACGCAGCAGTAGCTGTCGAAAATTGTTGAAGGTGTGCCTTCATCGAAAATTTCCCTTCTCTTTTGAACAGTCTATAAGGCAAGTAATAACGGGTGGCGTTACGCTCATTCCGCTGGTAGAATATTAGTGTGTTGGATTAAGACTGTCGCTGCAGCCTCTCCAGAAGTATACAGCATTGTGTAAAAATTGAAAATTGTTTTCGGCTTGTGCAAATGGCAAACTTGGCTATTTGTTCAAATCGAATTTCCCCTTCAGAACTGTTCCACATCGTATTGAGGATTTTCAGCAGATCCCATTGTTTTCAGTGCATAATTTATGCTCCTTAGTGACAATACTTTGTCCGCTATTGGTCTTTTTCAAAATATTCAGAGGGCGTGACTTTTTATGCACTATCTGTACTTCTTAGTCATGCCGTTTTTCCCGTCAGGTGTCGCACCCTTTGTTGCAAATCACCAATACGTCGCACACTTTGTTACAAATAAAAATAGTCTCAGTACGTCCGTGAACTGTGGGACTAATGTAACGTAGCGCCATCTGTTATGATTTTTCTGGTTGAGTAAAAATAAATCTGTCATTTTAGTCTAGCTAGAAGCGTTTACCGGAAGTCCGATGTTTACTTATTCGATGATCCATTGAGTGCTGTTGACAGTCACGTTGGTTCACATTTGTTCAACGAATGCATTGGACCGAATGGATTTTTAGCCAAAAGCAGCTGTACCCGTGTCCTGGTCACACATCAAGTACATTTCTTGAGAGAAGCAGATTCCATAATTGTGTTACGCAATGTAAGTGGAAGCTTTCGATGTATCTTACTTAGCCACAACGTTGCGACTTTCTGTTATAGGGGAAGATAGACTTCCATGGCACACCCAGTGAACTATTGAATTCGCAAAGCGATTTCTCGGAATTTCTTCAAGTGAATGCTGATAACAAAATTGTACCTGATGTCGTAGAAAACGAAGATATGTCGCAACATCCGGTGGCAGAAGAAGTTTGTGTGAATGAAGACGCTGACGAGAAGGTGGCACAATTAGAGAATGTGTCCAAAGGTGTGTTCAAAAGTCAATTTGCCGTTCTTCAAAGCTATTTCCATTCCGGAGCTAATTATTGTGTGCTGGCCTTAGTCGTTTCGATGTTCATTTTAACACAAATATTGGCTAGTGGTTACGACTTTTGGATGTCGTATTGGTAAGTGGTTTTCATGGTGTGAATATTGCATTACTAGGTGGCTGTTAAGCTTTCCAGTAGTCATCGAATAACTCGTCATTGAATCCCATCCTTGCCAATAGAATCAGTAGTCACTAAAATTGCCATTCCGTTCCGACTTGTAGGATAGGCCAAGAAGAAGGTCGTCAAAATTTACTGAAACACATAGACGATGCAACAAGTGGAATTCCAGAGCCAGGCAACGGAACCATCCACACGACGGATAGGACTGATGATTTCTTTTCTACAAATTTGTGTATTTATGTTCAGACAGCGTTGGTAGCAACATTACTTCTCACTGCTATTACAAGGTGAGTTGACATCATTCCATTCAATAATCCAAGTCTCATCATAGCTTACCCGTTAGCGTTTAATTTCATTAAATACACTTCTTATCCGCACATCCTCTGGACAGATCCGTTAGCTTCTACACAATATGCAGCCGTGCCTCACAAAAGCTACATAATTCAATGTTTACCGGAATCATTTCAACAGCGCTCCGTTTCTTTGACACAAATCCGTCTGGGCGCATTTTGAACCTTTTTTCGAAAGAATTGTCTATTGTGGACGAACATCTTCCACGATCTTTGCAGGATATCTGCCAAAGCATCTTGATCATGGTTGGATCAGTTGTATTAACAGTCACAGTGCAACCGATTTTTCTGATTCCAATCATTCTCGTCGGAGTTGTCTTTATTTATGTGAGAAGGATTTATCTAAAATCGTCGAAGGACATCAAACGAATTGAAGGAATATGTAAGTTGACAGAGTCTATAATTCTAACCTGACGAAAGTAATTCTAAAGATTTTGTTTTTGAAATGGTCAGCGAGATCTCCAATCTTCACTCATCTCTCGGCAACACTGCACGGGCTACCGACTATCCGAGCTATGAAAGCGCAAGACGTGCTGTCTGAAGAATTCGACAATCATCAGGACCTTCATTCGTCTTGTTGGTTCATGTACATATCGACCAATTCGGCTTTCGGTCTGTGTTTGGATTTTCTATGCTTCCTTGTTGTGTCCTGCGTTACATTAACGTTTCTACTAACTGGAGAATGTAAGTTTGGAGGTGGGGTGGGTGCATGATCGCCCAAACCAATCTCAACGCGGAAAGCATGCGTGAAATTTTTGGTTGTTGATATCGACAAGTCTGCTGCGCTTTTCTTTGTTTGTGAGTAAATGATTAAGAATGCGTCACACAGCACATTACTTTGTCAATCTCAACAGCACAAAATTGTTCGTGTGTCAATTGAGTGTAAAATCATCAACAATTTTCTATTACACCAGCGATCCTCGGCAATGAAGTTGGATTGGCTATTACACAAATTATGACCTTGACGGGATTGTTACAATGGAGTGCACGAGAGACGGCTGAAATGTCCAACCATTTGTTGTGCGTAGAGCGGATTACGCAATACAGAGATTTGCCATCGGAAAAGTCAGCAGACAACACGAAAAATGCGGAGAATAGCAACGAAAATTTGCAAATTGTCAAAAAAAATTGGCCCTCGGACGGAAAAGTTGAATTCCAGAACGTTAGCTATCGGTATAGCGAAACACTTCCGCCAGTTTGTAAAAATTTAAATTTCATTATTCAACCCAATGAAAAAATCGGCATTTGTGGTCGCACTGGTGCTGGGAAATCATCGTTGATTGGCGCCATGTTTGCGTTGGCAGTCGTAGAAGGCGACATCATTATTGATGGGACCAACACAAATACAGTTCCTTTGCGAGAATTGCGATCCAAAATCGCAATAATTCCACAAGATCCGATACTGTTTTCAGGAACGTTAAGAACGTAAGTGAATGATGACGACCTAGAGCAGACAGATTTATCAGTGTGGAATGGCCAAACTCAAACATGACCCGATTAACTTTTCCTCTTCTTTTTTTTCCTACAAAAATGTGGTTGCCAGCAACTACTAAACGTCTGAAATTTCGGCTATAGGTGGAGCTCGATCTCTAAATCAAAATGGTCGTTCGTGTACGTTTTTGGGAGCTAGGGCTCTCGGATAGTTGCCGGTCTAAAATGTTTTGTTGAAAAGTCGTTTCGGGACAACTTTTTAGTAGAAATGTTTGGCGCGTTCAAGCGTAGAATGCGTCACGTCACCCGAAACAATATTAGTCGTTTTGGAAGTGACTTACAAGGACTTGCTTCACCTTTTGCTTTACTGATTCCCCTTAATCATATATAAATCACATGAACCTCTACCATGATGTGGCTGGCATCTCCAAGCTTCAATTCTAGCTTGATCATTTGCTTTCAGTGTTATCAAAGTCTCAGGATAAACTGCCCGATTTTGATAGCTTTGATTTTATAAATAGACTTTGTTAGGTTGCTAAGAAAGCTTTATGTTTCACTTAACAATTCTTTCCTCATCAGCAATTTGGATCCATTCGATAAATGCTCAGATGCGGAAATATGGAAAGCACTAGACGATGTACAACTAAAACACATAGCAAATGATCCGGCTGGTTTAAACTGTTTGGTTTTCTCCGGTGGCAGTAACTTTAGTGTTGGAGAAAAACAATTGTTGTGCATGGCCCGTGCCATTTTGCAGAAATGTAAAATCATAATTGCGGATGAAGCAACTGGAAATGTGTCGTTGAGGTACACCTTCTTACTTTTAACCTTCAAAACATACAAAAGTATTAAACGAGTATTCATTGCAGCATTGACACACTGATACAGAAAAAGATCCGCGAAAATTTTGTCAACTGTACAGTATTAACGATAGCGCACCGACTGAATACGATCATTGATTACGATCGGATTTTAGTTATGGACTGTGGAGAAATTGTAGAGTTTGCAACGCCCCACGAGTTGTTACAATCGAAAAGTGGAGTTTTTTACTCTATGATTTGTGCATTAGGTAAAGACGAGGCTGAAAGACTTACTAAACTTAGTGCTGATAAGGCGTGCATGAACTTAGTGTCATGAACATCGAGAAATGTGCCACTGATCGAGTAACGGTACCTTTTTACGAACGTCTTTAGTGACACTTTTATTTATTGGTAGATTATAAAACGTTTCTTACAACATATCCATTGAATGATTGAATACATAAATGAAAAGAGAAAAACAAAAGTCAAATAATTTATTTCAACTCTAAACGGAAATTGGACAATAAATACGTTCAGTTTGACGGAACCAATGACAATAATTGGAAATGCTCTGTTGCACCTTCGTGATTATCTCTTACTTACTTATTCGGCTCTACAACCCATTAAGGGTCTTGGCCTTCTCCAACAACATGCTTCTCCAACCGTACCTATCCGCGGCTAGCGATTCCCAACGACGGACTCCGATCGTTCTTAAATTTGAGAGAACTGCATCGCACCACTTGGCCCTTAGTCGACCTGCACTCCTCTTTCCTTCCGGTTTGGTCTTCAATATTTTCTTCGGAATACGATCCTCACTTTGTGTCTCAAAACTTTAGTTCATTTCAGTTCATACTCTTTATTTGGTACAAGAAGTGACATGAATGATTCGAGAATTTGTAGTCTCTATTTAACAATTTTTCTTTTCACAAAATACCTTGGTTTTATTCTGAGACTCCTACTCGACCCTTTATTGCAATATTCTTACGGCCTTATGTGTTTGATAGATATATCTGCGTCGGTTATTGTCGGTAACCGGATGCTTACAATGGGTACAGTTTCGCCAGATTCCTTACGAAACTCGTCTTAGTATTTCCTTGCCTTTGCATATGCGCCAGATTTCCCGTGCATGTAGAAAAATGCTTCGATCGGTAAATTTTTGGCGTTGTTTTCATTCCAACTGTGAACGACGAGTTCGTTATTCCTGTACGCATACTTCTCAGAATGATTTCGAAGATAAGTATTCGCCCTTATGACTGTGGCAAAGTCTGTAGTCGCTCTTTTCGTTGTCATATCAAAACTACACTGTCTGGTGACGAAATTTGGTTTGGTGCTTCTCATTATTCGATGATAATTCGAAATCCATTCTTCATAAGTTTCAAGTCCTAAAAGGTCGCAGTGACCACTATTTTCAGTTGAATCGTCTTTTGAATAGCCACATCCATGTCTACCAGTGCGACCATCGGAATTTGCATCTAACGGGAACGCACAAAATACTTTGTAGCAATACTTCTTTGTCGGCGTTTTCAAATGCGGATAAATTATGAAACCGCTTACATAATCACGCGGAAATCGGTCAAATCTTGTGTCGTTCCGCAAAAATGCCATCGCAAATGATTGCTTTACTCTGTCACTCGGTTTAATACTCCATGCATACTTCAATTTATTGTTTTTACGAATACCACGTATTATGAGTCCAGAACACTGGTACGCTGGTTTCGTCTGTCCATTTTTAACACATTTCATCGCATCATCGTTGTATCGCTTCGTTAAATCGCTGGCAATGTCACAATTGCAGACGGACTTGGAAAGCACAAAAATTAATGAAACAACAAAAATTCTATAGAGCAGCATCTTTCCGCTTTTAACGTATCTCATACACTGAACGGACATCTTTTGCAAGTGAGAAAACCGAAAAATTATTCAATTGGCGATTATCTCGTCATATTTGCAGACATCACTCTCAACTCTATTAGAAAAACATAAGCAGAAGCGCCCGTGACGCAAGTCCTAATACGAGAAGAAATTTAAAAAAAAATTTGCCTTAGACTAGGGATGAGGTATCTCACGACTCAGCAGCTGGTCAGGAGAGCCCGACAAAGCATGGGATAACTCAAGATATTTAGTTACATTAATTTATGGATGACTAAACTCGAAATGTCGATATTTAGGAAGAGTCCAAGAATTCATTCCGGATTGCATTTGTTGGCGAGAAGGTCAATCAGAGGCGTGATACTCAACTGTGATTTAGGAGAGCGTTCCACATAGCGAACTATAAAAAAAATCGCAATCCAGTCAAGCAGAACGCCGTTGAATTCAAGACAAAATGCCAGTAGAAATTCGCTACAATTTTTTTATGATTAAAAGTTATTTTGGGTTTCTCGCTTAAAATGATAACTTTTTCTCGCAGCATTATTCATGATATATTGACAGCATCACAGGTCAGAGGGCATCGCTGTAATTGGTAAATAATTTTTTGGCTTCGCATGATAATTCGGGATTTCCGATGACACTGTGCGCAACATAATATTGTCCATCATATTGTAATCACTGGTTGAGTCAGGTCACAAATGGACTGTATTTTCAGAACAGATAATGAGTAGAAATGGAAGAAAAAATGGGATTTTGTCTTATCAATAAAGAAGGAAAAACCTACTGAAAATAGATCGTTGGAATTGGTCTAAAGTGGGAATTTTTATCGATATGAACGTTACAGATATTTACAGATGCTTCAGGTCAAATTTATAAAAATTCTTTGCTCACGATAAATTGATATATTTCCAATACTATTTCGGAGTACGATGCTTATTTTTAATGTAGACGGCACTATCAAATTTAGTCGGAAAGCGGATCCCCACAATGGGCACTTTAACACCACCAGAAGTCTTGAAATAGTCGTCCTGGTACATCGCTGCTTTCCGAAATCCATCGGTCGTGTCGAGTATATAGAAAAATGCCTCGATTGGCATATTCTTGGGCCTGTCTTCGTTCCAACCGTGAAATACCAATTCATTATTAACATATGCGTGAGTTCGTGACTGACGCCTCAGAAAAGTATTGGCTGCAATGACTGTAGCGAAATCTGAAGCCGCGCTCCGTATTGTCATGTCGAAAGCGCACTGCCTTGGCCAGAGATCATTTTGAACCCTGAGAAAATGTGATTTCCATTTCTCGAATGAATTGATTCCTTGCTTGTCACAATGTTCACTGCTTCCAAATTGATCCCTTGATGACCTTCCACATCCATGACCAGCACGAGAATCGGTATATCCATCAATTGGGAATGCGCAATAAACTTTGTATTTGTTCTTATTCTTAGGTGTTTTCAGATGTGGGTACAGAATGAATCCACTGTTATGACCGAACGGGAAGTCGAGGAATCTTGTATCCTTCCGTAAAAATGCCGCTGAAAACGAATTTCTCTGTCTATTGCCCGGTTTAAAGTTCCACGCGAATTGCAATTGATTGTTGTGAACGTCACGAATGCCACGGATAATGATTCCGGAGCATTGGTATGCTGGTTTTGATTTACCATCTTTGTAACATTTCATTTTGTCATCGTTGTATCGTTTGGTTAACTCCCGTGCAACATCACGACAGCTTATAGATTCAACGAACACAAAAACTAACAAAGCGAAGTATATTTTGGGAAGATTCATTCTTTCCACTTGTTATTATGTCGAATGGTATTCACTGAAGTGAATGAAACCAACAAAACTCTACAATTATATATGACTGACAACGAAAGCCACATTATTTGTATTTATGAGATAAAAATGTCAGTAAAAAATCATTAAGATTTTTTCGCCTCAAATTGCAAAAGAAGCGGTTCAAACTGCCTCAAATTGCATGAAAAACTTAACCTTTTCTTCAAAATGAAAATTCAGGACAAAATGTCAAAAATTTCGAAAACAATGCCGATTAAATCGGTTCAAATCTGATGTAGTTGGGGATTTAGTGCTGTCACACGACTTACCAATCAGGACATTGTTGGGAGTCGACTATATTTTACTCCTGCTAATTTCTTGCCTAGCCCTCTAGAATGGCCCTAGGTTAGTCGCTCAGTTTACCACTGAGCACTGTAAAAAGAATTCGGCATTTTTTGTCGAAAAGGGTTCTTGGGAATCCAGGTTTCTCTTTTCGTTTGTGTGCAGCTAGTCGGTATGAATGGATTTCGTAAAATAAGCGAAATTAGTAAAATGATAATTTTATTACCGTTCTTGGTGCAAGAATCTTGGAAGAATTACAGACTTTCGAATAAATGGATACAATAAAATCAACAATCGTTCACCAACGAAAAACATTAGCCATAACTAGAATCGATCCCTGACACCATATCCTACAGTCGTACGTAGAATTCGTGATATCACTCTTGAGAAAATACGGACTGTTAACCAAAGACGTTTCATCTTATAATGCTGCATTTACCAGTGTACAATCGAATTTCTTACCTTGTCTCACTTCGTTCGGGCTACAACTCACGAAAATGCCTAAAATCAATCGTCCAAAGCAGATACACAAATGACTATATTATGCAACCGACTGATAAATGCTTTTACTTTACTAGGGATGTAATGTGGCCATTCCCTCCCTAGGGAAAAGGCTTTACATCGCTCCTAAAGT
>JANTFA010086670.1:0-18751 GCA_026413405.1 Phytosciara flavipes | reverse complement strand
AAGAATCAAGAATTTAAAGCAATGTAACGCTTCAAGTCAATGGTACCTTCCTCAAAGCAATTCATAGGAGCTCAGCTCACTAGTCTAGCTTGAAATACACAATTCACAATACATGTACACGTTGCGCACAATTAAATCAGAACGAACATGATTCGGGCAACACTGGTATAACATATCAGCAGCAGTGCCAACAACACTGAATCAGCCGATCAGTACACAGCCACTGGTTTATGCGAAATACATTTTGCTTAACACAAATCTTCAATATTCCGAACGGAAGACAAGTCAATCAATCTACTCCGAGGATATTCCATTTAATTTAATCGAAAATTCTCAGACACATTCTGTAAGTATTTTACGCTCGGACAAATCGATTTGGTGAAAATACAATTGTAACAAGGGGGAAAACGATTGCATAAAAGTGATGAAAAATCTATTTTTTCTTTCGATTGTGGAAATGTGTATGTGTTATATTCAGTGTACTTGGAAAATATTAACGTGACCTTTGTGTATTGTAAAGGTCATTTCAAGTGCAGTCATTTCCACGACTGATAAACGAATTAAATGAATTTCCCTTTGAATTCGAGCCTTGAATTGCAATTGCACAAAATTTTCACACTTAAGAAAAAAAAACCGAAAATGATTGCAACAAATCAATAACGATGTCGTAATCTCCGTTAATTTTTCAGCTCCAAAATGCCGATCAAGAGCATCTTCGCCCGTCAAATTTTCGACTCCCGTGGCAATCCAACCGTTGAAGTTGATTTGACCACCGAATTGGGATTGTTCCGTGCCGCTGTACCATCGGGAGCATCAACTGGTGTGCATGAAGCCTTGGAATTGCGTGACAATGAGAAAAACAATTGGCACGGAAAGGGCGTTCTTCAAGCCGTCGGTCATATTAACAACACCATTGCTCCCGAACTACTCAAAGCTGGTCTTGAAGTGACACAGCAAACTGAGGTCGATGATTTCATGATCAAATTGGATGGAACCGAAAACAAATCGAAATTCGGTGCAAACGCTATTCTGGGAGTCTCATTGGCCGTTTGCAAGGCCGGCGCTGCCAAGAAAGGTGTACCACTATACAAACATATCGCTGACTTGGCTGGAAACAAAAACATTATCTTGCCAACACCTGCTTTCAACGTAATCAACGGTGGAAGTCATGCCGGTAACAAATTGGCCATGCAAGAATTCATGATCTTCCCAACCGGTGCTGCCTCATTCACCGAAGCCATGAAGATCGGTTCGGAAGTGTACCATCATTTGAAGAAAGTCATCAACACCAAATTCGGTCTCGACGCCACTGCCGTCGGTGATGAAGGTGGATTTGCCCCGAACATTTTGAACAACAAGGACGCTCTGTTGTTGATCCAAGATGCCATTGAAAAGGCTGGATACACTGGCAAAGTTAAGATCGGTATGGATGTTGCTGCTTCCGAATTCCACAAAGAAGGGCAATACGACTTGGACTTCAAGAATCCAGCAAGTGACAAAGCTCAATGGCTATCACCGGAAAAGTTGACAGCTCTCTACCAAGAGTTCATCGCTGAATTCCCCATGGTCAGCATTGAAGATCCCTTCGATCAAGATCATTGGGATGCCTGGACAAACATTACCGCCAACACCCAAATCCAAATTGTTGGCGACGATTTGACTGTTACAAATCCAAAACGTATTCAGACTGGCATTGACAAGAAGGCCTGCAATTGTTTGTTGTTGAAGGTCAACCAAATTGGTACCGTCACCGAATCGATAAAGGCTCATTTGTTGGCCAAGAGTGCTGGTTGGGGCACAATGGTCTCGCATCGATCCGGCGAAACTGAAGATACATTCATTGCTGATTTGGTTGTCGGTTTGAGTACTGGTCAAATTAAGACTGGTGCACCATGCCGTTCCGAACGATTGGCCAAATACAATCAAATTTTACGCATTGAAGAGGAATTGGGAGCCGGCGCTAAGTATGCTGGTGAGAATTTCCGTAATCCACAATAAATGTTCGTACTCAAGTCATCATAATTATATAAAAATGCAAGTCGTATGTTCGCGTTCGGTCAAAATGATGAGTTACATTAAATTATATTGTTAGTCCATCGGATATGATCCAAATTATATTTTTGAGCAAAGGTTATCTATCACAAGTCGTACGATGAAGATTTATTGTTAGAAACGACCGTTCCTTATTATTATACTTTAAAAGTTGTAAATCAGCATGCTGAGCTGGGTTGTTGTTAAACCCTGTCGAATTTATTGCAAATAAAAATTATGTGAAAAAATATGTTGGCTTCTTATTGAATGCACCATGTTTCTTCCGACCGGAAATGTGTCATTCAAACGCAATGGAATAGTAAATCGTTCCGGCTCCAAATAAAAACCATCTACATTTCTCAGTGCGGTGTTGATGTCAGGCGCTCTTAGCATTGAACCACAAACTTTCATCCGTTGAAATCAAAATGTTTGTACACAAATGTAAGACTCGCCAGTACGTGTAGCCCATTGGGAAGTTACTCATCCTAGGTCGTTATATGATATGTAGACTGCTAGCAGACGCTGTGATGTTTGGCTACTAAGTCGTATCATTTGTCCCAGTATGCCACATGTAATTTGTTATCTCGAATGAAAGTTCAAGGACTTCATCTCGAAGTATTTTTTATCTTTCTGTCGAATTGTACAGTTCAATAAACCTTGGAGTGTTCAGTTTGCTACCTGTTGTAATTCAGGTGGTACATATCCGAAATTTTAAATAAATAATGCGGCTTCCCAGTAACATAGAAATATAAAAACCTACAAATACGAATCGGTTATGTGATCTTTACCCCCTAGGCCCAACGTAACATCACACACAACAAACAATAGAAAAAACCTCGACAACAATTTCACATACTGAACTGACATTACATAACGCGTGTCTCGCTATATCGAAACTTCTTCTGCCGAGGAACTATAAATACAAAATCGCGAAAATAGTTTATTCCGATGGCATACATAGCATTTTAAAAATACACGCAAGAAGTGTACGAATGCTTTTGTACACGTGTGAATGAAACAAAAGAATTTTTTGCAAATAGGGCATTGTCAAAGTATCCAGTTCAAGGGCCAACGATTTAGGTCGATGGGGTCAGCATTTCTCTTATGTTGAGTCTCATTCACTTATGGTTAGTCAACTGGCACTAGCACGAATACAGTTCGGAACCTAGGTCAAATTGAGCATGACCTGAGAGTTTAGGTTCGGGTTAGATAATTTTATGAAGATACCTGACCTAAGCCTGATTTCTTCAAAGATTTCTAGTCAGGCCTGGCATTTTCAAACAATGCTTCATGTAAAACCTGATCACTTTTCGAGTCAGGTTTGACTTCATTATAAAGGTTTCCGGTCAAGAACAAATTTATTAATCAGGTGAACTTCCGAGCTTTACTGACATAAAAGATTTTAGAGTATTATTCACCCGTGGCAGACAATTTGTCTCCAAGTATTTGCAGAAAGCACCAGCGAAAAAAAGTGAATCCGACATGTTTCTGGTTTGGAAGTTGTTTGCGGTATTCATGGTGTGCACGTAGCATGCAAAAATCTAGTTCTTCATTTGATAAATTAATGATTCTAAGAACTAACATGTCGGTATTCACCTTTCTTCGAATGTATAAGAGAAAGGATAGCCTGGACACAAGCTATCTGCCAGATGTAATGTTCTAAAACCTTCTTTTGTCAGTGTGAAGCGTTTGCTGAAGAAACAAACATTTTTTGTCTATCCAGGGTTGAAATGTAGCGATTTCGTCGATCATTTTTCGCACACTACAGGCGAAACGTTGAATCCGTGCTATCGAATTTGATTCCGGAATTCGCTTCCAGCTTGTGCTTGAAACCTGTCATTCGCAGAAAGGCATCTTAGCATGCGTTAGGAAAAGATGCTAATCTCACAATCGCTTTTCGTAGGTAGTGCAGTTGTTATATAAAATTGACCTTCGACATGCAAGAGCCGAACGATTGGATTCGGATGAGAATAAGTGACCACAAAATATTTTGCTAGACAAAACCTCGACAATTGACAAATCTGAATTTTGTGCAGTATCGTATTCATTTGAATTAATTTTAATTGGCTGTACCTCCAAATTGATTTAAACATGACTACTGTCCTTAAGAAGGAAATGCAGCCCTATTTTGATTGCTTAGGTCTTCGAATACTTCTTGTGTTCATGCTAGAAAGCAATGCTGTATATGGCTTTACGTTAAACTGCACGAAGTTCAGATTCTTAGCGGTGTATCCGGTAGATAAAAAGAGAAGGCACTTTGTGCGATTAGTCAAATAAAGAATTGTGCCTAGATAAAAAGGGACAAGGAAACTAAGTGAGTGGATTTCATTGTTGGATATCTAGCAAACGATTTAGATTTATAGTGTTTTATACGGAGATAACTGATAGACTTTATCACTCTTCTTTTGAGTATATTTAATCACAAATAATATGTCGATGCTCCAAAATGTTAAATCTTTGTTCACCAAATACCCATTATTGCGAGGCATGGTGTCGTACAGCTTTATCTGGCCGACAAGTGCGCTGATTCAACAAACAATCGCTGGCAAAACATGGGGTAAGATTGAATCTTTTTCAAACCGCCAACTTACAAATCGATTCTCATGATTCATTCCACCACACTATCCACTCAACGAACTAGTTCCTAACACTAATTCATTTTCTCGTTTTCCTATTCCAACAGACAATTATGACTGGAAAAAATGTATTCGATTTAGTTTATACGGAGGATTAGTAGTCGCTCCTACTTTGTATTGCTGGATCAAAATTGCCAGCACAATTTGGCCTAGGACTTCTTTAAAAACTGCCGTTTATAAGGTAATTTCGTTGTTGGTGAAAGTTTGGACAGTATAACTCAGCCCTAAATATCTTGGCTTAAGACAAGCGATTAGATTATTATCCATTAAAAGGGGATTCATCGATCCAATCGGTAGATCAAAAAAGTAAAACCCAATTCTCAAATTACTATTCATTGTTGAATATAAAGGTCAAATCTGGGAAAGAATCCCGCGGACTAACAAAAAGCTTGGTTCAGTTTTTAAGCCATTTTTTTAAGCCATTAGACCTTCCCGTTCCCTTACTCAGTTACGTCGGAAGGCCGAACCACTTACCTTAATTGATCATGATCTTAAACCAAGATACAGTTCTCAAGTGCTCTGACAAGCTTACTAAGAGTCACAAATCATTTAAGGCTATAGTTGAGACGTTCACGTACACCCCCTTCGCGATGACAGCCTTCTACTTTGGGATGAGCATTTTAGAAAGTAAAACGATTGACGAGGCAACGAACGAAGTGAAAACCAAATTTTTGCCCACATACAAGGTAAAGTGTTGACCTAGTTGTTACTTTTGATTTTCATTTTGATCTATTTGTCTGTTCCAATAGGTTGCTGTTTGTGTCTGGCCATTACTTGCCATAGTGAACTTTTCATTAATTCCTGAGAGAAATCGTGTGCCTTTCATCAGTGTTTGTAGTCTACTGTGGACGTGTTTCCTGGCCTACATGAAACAATTAGAAATTTTACGAGAAAATGAACAAAAGGCACGGTCCGAATGATGTCTGTGATCATAATCAGTGTTAATAAAGTTCTGTTGAAATAGTTTTTTAACTTGAAATCGTAGTTGCCACACGAGAATTCCAGTTATAGACGTGTTCAATGTAGTTTGAATGAAGAGCGTAGACCTTTGACATTAGCGAATTATAAGAAAAACTGAATTTCAGTCATTCTAAAAATCGAAAACATTGTCAGCCTAATAGAAGCGAATGAATTAAAATTCATTTTTCTTATAATTCGCTAAAATATCACCCGTCCCTTTTTGTTCTTTGAGACCGCCACATAAATCATTTAGTTAAGTCATCGGGAAGCAAGATTTTCTTTGTACAGCAGATGAAAGTTGAAGTTAAGCTGAAAATCAGATCGGACGGTAATGTGTAATTCCTTTGCGGGCGGGCATGGGAATAATCTTTTCTTCACCGTAACCAGGTCAAACTTTTTCGATATCCGAAGATTAAGACAAATGAATTCTTGACGATTTGATATCAACTTCCCGATGGTGTTAATGTGATTTACCGAGAGTTTCCTGCCACTTTTCATGCAGATTTATGCAGGTCAGTGTTACACCTTTAAAATAATTCGGCCACAGCCGAAACGGTTAAGTTTGGTGGTTTTATAACATTCAAGAATTCTTTCAAAATGTTTACACCGGAAAGTATTGTATTTTTTCACTTCAAAATTATACTCTTGAGATCTTCCAAGGCAACTATCTAGCAACACGGTGCCGTGAAAGATGCTTGGGATCTTCTCAAAAACATCTATGCAACACAAATGGCAATGAAAAGTGAACGCGGCTAGTCAATTTATACTGCCGATATCGTATTTGCGGCCGCGGCGCTGTGAATTTCGTGCGATGTAGATGACGGTCATCTTCTTAGGTCACCAAACCATTCTTCCGCTTCATGGTTTTCAAAAAAAGTTCACGGAGTTCGAATTAAATTTACTCGAAATATATGCCAAGAACACTTACATCCAAAATGGTGGCTGGCTGACATTTTCTTAGGTCACCGGCGACAGTTCTACAGCTTTGCGTACGGTCATCATTACCTTTCAAACGAAAAGAAAATTCCTGAAAATCGGGTGAAATTTAACTCGAGACAAAAAACCCAACTTAGGCTCATTTTATAGGCTGTAAATATACGGAACCCGTGATTTGATTTCGACAAACTTGTTTCTCCTGGTGTAGTTGACACCTTTTATTTACTGTCAACCTCATCTAGACCCATGTTTCTGGATCGGCTTGACCCGTTCTGCTCAACTTTGAGCTTGAACTAGCATTTATGAATACAAATCGAGGAGAAGGGTCGTTTTACTTAATGGACAGAGTCGGTGACCATTTTTGAACCTCAAAAAGGACCGGCTTGAAACCTGTGCGAAACTATTCCATTGGCCAACACGAAAAACATTTGTATTTGAGCTCTTAGATGGCCCTAACGAGGGTAGCCTTAGTGTATATCTCAGCCATTAAACATCGCACAAAGTCCAAATTGGTGTCAGATTGAAACCTAATGAAGAAGGCACGCCACACCTTCCAACAACAATTTTATTTTTCAATTCCATTCTTTATTGGTTTCTAACACCTTCATGTGGACACCAATTTGGTTCGGTGCTCGAGAGCTGAGATATACACTAGGGCTACCTCGCTAGGGACGTCCTAGAGCTGAAATACAAAAGTCGTAGGGCAAATGTTTTTCGTGTTGGCCAATAAAATGGATTGGCCGGTCCCTTTTGAGGATCAAAAATGGTCGCGGGCTCTGTCTACAAGTTATTTTCTCCACGGACAGATATTTTTATTATTGCTGAGTCGGATAATGTCTCCTTCTACGAAAATTCACTCTCTACCAATTGTATTCAATAATAGCCGAGGGGGTTCTCATTCCCAAGTCAGTATAAATCAAAAAAACTTTAGTAAATCAGGGCAAATGATTTCGAACCCCTACCTAAATTCTTTCATTGTCCTGAAAATTCGGCGACGTGAGTACCGACGACTTCCTGAAGAAGCGACGAGCTTCTGGAGAAACGTCGACCTTTTCAGAAACTCGCCGTTCCTTCAGGAAGTCGTCGAATATTCAGTACAATAACTCCTTCCCGGTATCCAGGTTACCATATCATTTCCATGCCCGGATGACGCCAAGAATAGACTTTGAGAATGAATTTTAGCTTCAAAACTCTTGACATTCTACAACTTCAAGAACAGGTTCCCTCCGATTAATTTGAACAAATTTCTTTGATAAAAACATTTTTTACTTGAATGAGACAAAAATGCATTCCCTTAATAATTACACATAAAAATTCGTAAAATTCTGACGTTCAACACTATTATTCCAACACAAAAAGTATAATAAGAAAAATAAGAAAAGATTTTTTTATAATAATAATTAAAACACGTCACACGTACTTAGGATTTCCCTTATCGTCCCACTCCGTTTTCATTTTCCTGAAGGCGAATACCATATACAGACCTGGAATACAAAAAGTTTTGCAGGTTGAGGAAACTGGTGACGAGAAAGAAGCATTTTTTCAAACTTACTGATTGCTTCCCATTCCGACTTCGATAGTGTCCCACATTTTGTATTCCGATCGAATTTCCTAGCGACATGACTGTATTTATCATCGTTGTCATTACTCTTGAAATGATGATGCGATGGATACGTTTCTAGAGCGTTCATTCGTTCCATCAATCCTTTACCTGTTCAAAATTGGGATCATTAATCAAATCGAACCGTATTGACTAATGCGCTACCAATGCGCTGCCAATACTCACCGTTATCTAAATTCTTTTTGTAAAAGTCTTCGAATCGCTCCTTCATGACGAACTCCAAGCCGAATTTCCGTGCCAACTTAATCAGCATGGGAAAATGAACTAGGAACTCCGGACAGTCAACAACGCCCTCCAATTGGAAGTTATATTTAGCTCCAAATAGCGGCGGACATTCGCTATCGCACAAAAACGATATTTTATAAACATCATTGCCGAACGAACTGGTTCCGTTCTCCTTTTGCCGTCGAATAATTTCATTGGCGTCCGGAATTGTTCCGATGAAATAGCCACCTTCAGTCAAACATTCGGCAGCATTGCGAATCATGCATTCGGCTTGCTTCAGCGACTCGAAGCAGTAGTGGAACGAAAACTGACAACTCACCAAATTCAGTTTGATCGATACGTCTTTGAATTGTTCGCGAATTCGGTTTCTTGTACAGTCGCTGGCGAAAAATTCAGCCGTGAACATTTTCTGAAATTTGTTTCGTCCGTGATGTGATCGCTCTGCCATTGACGCATAGCGCTTTTGACATTGGTCCACACTAATATCGGCGATGTCCGTACATATCAAATGGGTGATGCCTCCCTTGTCCCACTTCAGCAAATCGCCTCCCTTTCCGCAGCACATGTCTAGGACTTTCAGCGGTGCGCCATGTGGAGCATTGCTCTTGATTTTCGTTAAGTACTCATTTATCAACATACTTTTGATCCAATTGTTGAAATTCCTCATGTAAAATATATTCGACTTCGATCGTTCATACAATCCCTTCTCCTGCAGATTGTTGTAGTGACTGGCCACAATTTTACTATGTTCACTTGAAGTGTTCGCCTTTTTGTTGGGTGGTTCGGAAAATAAGTCTTGATCTGTTGTCACAACAGCGTCCGATGCGTTGATATCACTCGCTTCATCGTCATTTTTTGCCTCCAATAATGTTGACTCGTTCACACTGCTTTTATTTACAAAGTAACTGGGGTCTTGAACCTCTTCGTGGTCTTCATAGTTCGCCGGCGAAGACATTATTTTCCGATAGATATTTCCAAGCAGTCGACAACAAAAAATACTGACCCACAATATATTTTGGTTTTTTTTATAATGAAACGTTTCAGTCACTTTGAGACAGTAGTGTCGCGCTTTTATCATAATCAGTCATTGCGCTGAATGGGCTGAATGAGAGGTGAATTTTTTGGCAGGTGACAGCGCGCAAAATATTCGAACACTGCAGTGCAAACATATTCGATGTGGATATGCTGCACTATACAATGGAGGTCTTGCCACCACAGCCGAGTTTGTATGACGTGGTGAAATTTTCGTATGAAGGGTGGTGTGTCAGCCGATTACTGGTTTGGCTAAACCTCCTCAGTAGACTTGGTTTGTTCTTCTTGATTAGCATCGAAACTGTGATATACTCAATACTTGGACTATGGTTCAGCAGATGTTTCATTGTAATGAGTCCGTTGATTGATCCCAAGATTATACTATGAAAGGGGTTGTGAAGGAGGTTGAACCACTACTTCGTTAAAAAGGCTCTAACAAGGATCTAAAAGTCACCATACAAATCAAAATCTTTAGTCTTAGCTCCATACAAAGTCGGCAAGTCACACCGTTTTTTGGGAGTAGTTTTCCCCCTTGCCTGGCATCCACATTTTAATTTGTACAAAACGTTAAACTCCGTATACAGAAATTATGTGTAAATACTGGCAAGAAATGACAACTATTCTATTTGTCGATAGAGGCGAACAAAAAACACTCAAGTCATAAGACAAACTGAAAAAGTTGAGTAATTATCGTTGAGCTTAAACATATTGCCTAGAGTTGACCCTATTTTGCTGCAACAAACAGTCTGAGACAAGCAGCAATAGTCAGTATAAATACTCTCGAAATGTATGCGATGGTCATTTTAATATGAGATTTCGGAATTACCACAATCAGATAATATTTATGAATTATGTGTCACACAAAACCGCGATTTCGCGTAAGGTTTTCTGTAAGATATCAGGATCGAAGAGGCAGCTAATGAAAGAACAAGCAACATTGAACTTCAACATTTATAGTTAGTCCAGCGTCAAGTCGAGCGACGGTAGTTTTTGTTAATTTTCTATCTATACACTATATTGTGGAGGTGACCTCCACAACAGTATATAGCCTTGAGTGATATAAGCCTTTACTTGGGCCAGACCTCCTCAGCATATAACCATCGGCTGAGAAGCATTTCTTTTATGAAAAACTTTCTGCGCTGGACTATCTGAACTCACCACCACCGAATTTATTCACCATGGTTTGTCAGCTGTGTTGACAATGGTGAAATACAAACACCGCGCCGGGAACGATGCGGTAGCTGTCAAGTGTCAATCGAGAGCAACGCTCGTTTAGCCTATTGAGTAGATTTTATTTTGCTAATTTTATGAATCCAAAAATGGTCAGATAACAAATGTTATAAATTGTGAATCGAAATCGTTCATATCGTTGTCCGCGAACATCGGTTTCCGATCTGTGCGTGTAATAATTGCAATATAAATTGTCAATGAAATTATGTAAAAAATATAGTGTAACATATCGTCACAGTGCTACCAACAATATATTGTTTCAAAAGCCAAAGTCGACGCAAGCGCAGAACATTTCGGACTTAGAAAATTTTTTTTGTACTCGGTAAAAAAAGACTGAAAAATTTTCAATCACTTGGCAGAGTTGTTTGAAATTTCGTGGACTTAGAAAATTTTTGCTTTGTGATCGAACAATGAGCATCGAAAATCCAGACATTGAGCCTACAATGGCGACTGTAAGTACATCTATCTGAATGCATTTAACAATCGGAACGATTTGTTGTATTTTATTCATTGGAATATGGTCACTTTAGCATAGTTTACATATTACAATTTCCCTTTTTTCCCATACATCAGTAAAATGGCGACTCATGAAATTTTTCTAAGTCCCACGTCGCCCATGTTGTTCGGTTCGTTCGTGTATGTATTGAATGGGAAATGAATTTTAATTTCCAATTTTTTCGAATAACTTTGCAACTATGGCATGTAATTGAGAAATTTTTACATCAAAATTCGTTTCATCAAAATCGGGAAATTCGCAATTTTCACATTATTTGACGCTATTTTTTTGCTCATTCAACATTCTCAAAAAAAATCATTTTTTTCGGTGGCTATCCATCTGAACATTATAAGAAGACATGCGGTTAAATGGAGCTTAAAATCTCGTAAATTTTACCAATTATAATTGTAATTACGTAAGATTGATAATGGCTCAGAAATGTAATGAGTATTCTCTGTAGTGTCAAGCAATTTTGAAACACCACGATGGTTGGCACACACAATTTTAACTATCTATAGGCGAAGAACATTGCTCTAATACACAATACACATTATCGGATACAGAGTGTGTATAGAGCCCTCTCCATCCATATAGTATAGAGTTCCATTTCCGTTGAATCGTCGCAAGTCATTTTCTTAGAAATTTATACAATTTCTACAATTCGGAGAATGTAATGGTCTCGTGTTGTACTCGATTTATATTGAATCCGACTGTTGACTCGATAGAATTTCGCTGGGAATTTCGTTAATGGATTTGACCATAGAATTCACCCAATTCTTTCTAATGAGAAATTGGAAATTTCATCAAGTTCCAATAATTCAAGGCTGACCTGAATTTACATTCCAAAATTATTTCTCGAACTCGTGGTCTTCTCTTAGTTCATTGTCTCTGAGCTATTATTAGACGATTAGTGGCGATGTATCGCTTTGTGGTATTGGTAACCAAATCAAAGTCAAAAAGCTCCCTGCAGTTGTTCCTTTCTGAACTGCTTCTTCCACCTTTTTTCTTCAGTTACCAAACACATTAGGTGCTGTCGCAAAAATACACCCCATATGTCTCCCCACACCCCAAGTTCAGATACACCGAAACCTGTCATCAATCAAGTCAATAGCACGAAACCCATCAAATCAAAAACCTTTTTATCTCTCACAATTTTCAATCCCAAAATCAAATTGACATACACTCGAAATTGCAACAAGTCCAATTTATATAAACGGACGATTTTATCTGTTCACACCGGGGTTTTTTTTGTTGTTGTTGTTGCTTCGACTTTCAATTTTTTTTTAAATGTATTCTGCTGCGTAGATATATTGAAGAAAAAAAGCAAACCGAAAATGTTGATACGGCGAAAATGAACGACTGAGGCAGTGTTTTTGGTAATTTGATTTGTATGTGTAACATATTGTGCACCCATATTCGTCACACAATGCTTTTAACAGAGATGCTAACCTTAACCTTATTCAGTCAATCTCAGTAGAAAATGACCCAGATTCTACTAGATCCGTCTATTGAAGTAGTAGATTGGCCGAGAGTGTCTTACAACACTATAAGGCACATTGGTTTACTTAATGTGGAGGCTACTCAATAGGAGTAGGTTGAATGTTTTCAAAACGTGTCTCTGGACTCTCAATCAAAGCCACATCGTACAACGAGTTGAATGAATTTGTCAAAACTTTCCAAATCAGCTGTGCTACCGGTTCAGCTTTGTACTGTTCCTGCAAGCTGTAAAAATGAGCCATTTTTCATTCCCGGATTTTCGAGACAATTTCCCATCAAACCTAAATTTTAATCAACATCGTTCAGAACGATGCCTTCTTCTCACATCTATCTACAATTTCAACCATTTCGAAGTCAATCGAAACGACATTTTCATTTTCTACGCAAGTCGTCTCTCTCAAATCACAGTCTCTCACAATAACAAAAATTTCTTCATTTATTTGAAGGACAATCGTGTGGAGGGAAAACCAATGAATGGTGAACAGCATATGAACGGTATTCGCAGTAATGGTCATTCGTCAAATGATAAGCACCGCAGCAGCAGCGGTCATCACAAATCATCCAGCAAAGACAAACATCGGGACAAGGACAGGGACAAGGATCGCGAGCACAAAAGTTCGGACCATAAAAGTTCGAAATCCAGCAGCGGTCATCATCATTCGAGCAGTAGCAAGCATTCGTCGAGCAGTAGCCGTCATAAAGATAAGGATCGGGATAAGGATCGTACCAGTTCACACAAGTCGTCGAATCGTGATAAAGACCGTGATAAGGATAAGGATAAGTCGAATGACAAACATCGAGACAAGGACAAAGATAAGGAACGCAGTAAGGACCATAAGAGCAGGTGGGTGAAACGTTTTTTTGTTGTTTTTTTTTGTAGAGAGATGTTGGTTCAAGCGAAAATTTTTCTACACACAGCAATCGTGATAAAGACAAGGAAAAATCATCGTCCAACCGCGAAAAAGACAAGGAACCACGCGACAAAGATAAAGAATCACGCGACAAGGATAAAGACAGGCATAAAAGTTCCTCTTCATCATCGAAACACAAAAGCAGTAGCAGTAGTTCATCGAAACATCGTGATAAAGACAGACACCATAAATCCGGCGATCGGGACCGAAATCGTGATAAAGATCGGGACAAGGATCGCAAAGACAAAGTCAAGGAAGAGCACAAGAATGATAAAGCTGAAATCAAGCAAGAGCAGTTCACCGAACCGGAAATCAATGACATTGACATGAAAGAAGAACAGAATAATCTGTCGCAGGCCAGTTCATGTGATTATTCGTTGTCCCAGTTTCGTCCGGATGAATCGCAATTTTCGATTAAGGCCGAGGCGGACGAGTACGAGGAACCAGTTACTTCGGTCCATGAAGCGGATCCGTTGGCAGAAGACGATGAAGACGATGTTCCCATTGTAAGTATTCAGAGAGAAAAATCGTTTCGTAACGACGACGAAAAGTTCTAAACATTTCCGTTTTCATTGTGTACAGGCAAAGCGAAAGCTCAAAATGATGAAGGAGGAGGAGGAGGAAGACGATGAGGAAGATGTTCCATTGCTGGCTCGGAAGAAAGTTAAGACTGAGAAAATCAAGAAAGCTAAAAAGATGAAGCGTCAGGAGACTAGCGACGAAGAAGATGATCCTCCCAAAAAGAAGAAAAAGGAAAAGGTTTGTTCGAATGAAAATCGAAGCTAGCCGCGATGCTGAAATGTTTCTTTTTCTCATTAGAAACAGAGCAAACCAGTTATCAAGCAGCAAATTCAAACCTCACCAACCAAAACTGGTGGCCGAAAGAAGAAGGATGAAGAAGAGCAAGAAGTCTGGAAATGGTAAGTGGAAATTCGGAATGTTTTGTTTACCGGTTTACAGTTTTTACAGGTTATGTGCGTGTTTGACGTACAACCGGTGTATATGTCTTGTCTATTTCTCCATCTGATTTTTATTTATTAATACTAACCATACACACACCGTGTGGTGAGTAAACGTGACAGTTGTCAGCAATAAAAAAAATGGCGCTGAATTCGCTGAATGTTTGGCTGACATATAGACTGTCAAATTTAGTGTCACAGTGTGGTCGTTCGAATGATATAACACCTACAGGATAGACCCTTCTTTGTTGTTTCACTCATGATCAACCAAAGATGGGGCAGTGCAGTCTTCCTACTTTTCCATAGCAATCCCTCGCGAACGTTTTTGCAAACAATAAAATCAAATTTGTGGCTATGTCGAGTACAAAACACAGAGGGCTTTGTTAAGGAGAGGTTAGTTTGTCGCAATCGTTTTGTGTTGGGGTATACCATGACCATGATTGTAATGGTCGATTCTCCCGCTAACAATTTCAAAACTGCTTGCTAACCTGTTCACTTTTAACTTTGGTTTAAATCCGTTTGTTGACAGAGGCCCTCGCGCATCTTTGACTCTCATAAAGTGACCGGTTTGAAACTTTTGCCAAACTGTTTCAATGGTCAGCACGAAAAACATTACACTAGAGCCATTGCTAGGGCCACGTTCTACAGCTCAAATAGAAACGTCGTTCAACAAATGTTTTTCATTCTGGCTAATGGAACAGTTTCGCATTAGGTTTCAAACAACTGGCTTCTTATGAGAATCAAGGATGAGAGTGGGCTCTCGGTCTAAATTAGAAATTTATCGTCGTTACTTTACGACCTATGGACATGGACAACAATAAGGTGAAAATTCAAAATGACTGTTGAGCTACCGCTCTTCGTCTTGAATTCATACAGCCCGACTATTTTTTCTAAGATTTGATCACACACGACATATCATTCACACGACTATTCGTAAAAGTCAACGACCGAAAAAGCTAAGAAAATTGACTGTGATAGTTCGAGGTCCCAATCCCATACCATATTTCACTACTACGACCCCCCATTTGATGGTATAAATCATTGTCAATTTCAGGTGGGAAGAAGAAAAGAGGGAAGATGGCGTTAAGTGGAACTTCTTAGAGCACAAAGGTCCTGTATTCGCGCCGCCGTACGATCCACTTCCCGATCACATCAAGTTCGAATACGATGGCAAAGTGATGAAATTGTCCCAGGATTCGGAAGAAATTGCCTGTTTCTATGCCAAAATGTTGAACAACGACTACTGCACCAAGTCAATATTCAACGATAATTTCTTTTCGGACTGGAGGAAGTCGATGACGTCAAAGGAACGCGAAAAAATTACGAAACTGAAGCACTGTGATTTTAGCAAAATGCACGCATATTTCCAAGGTATATCGGAGAAAAACAAGAGCCGCACCAAGGAAGAAAAGGCCGCCCTTAAAGCCGAAAACGAGGCACTGATTAAGGAGTATGGATTTTGCACAATCGATGGTCACAAGGAGAAAATTGGTAACTTCCGTATCGAACCGCCCGGTCTGTTCCGTGGTCGTGGCGAACATCCGAAAATGGGTTTGGTCAAGAGGCGTGTCATGCCGGAGGATATCTTAATCAATTGTTCCAAAAATAGTAATGTTCCTCAACCGCCGGCCGGCCACAAATGGCGCGAAGTGAAGCACGACAATTCCGTAACGTGGTTGGCTTCGTGGACAGAGAATGTTCAGGGTCAAGTGAAGTATGTCATGTTGAATCCCAGTTCCAAGTTGAAAGGTGAAAAAGATTGGCAAAAGTACGAAACCGCCCGACGATTGCACAAACATATCGACAAAATTCGGAACACATACAAAGAGGAATGGAAATCGAAAGAGATGCGAATTCGACAACGTGGCGTTGCACTGTACTTCATTGATAAATTGGCGCTCAGAGCTGGTAACGAAAAGGACGAGGACCAGGCCGATACGGTCGGTTGCTGTTCGCTACGTGTGGAACACATTGCATTGCATAGAACTATGGGCGACAAAGAGAACGTGGTTGTGTTCGACTTTTTGGGCAAGGATTCCATCCGGTACTACAATGAGGTCGAAGTGGAGAAGCGAGTCTTCAAGAATCTGGAATTGTTCAAAGAAAACAAAAAGGAAGGCGACGATCTATTCGATCGCTTGAACACCGTTGTGATGAACGAGCATTTGCGAGATCTAATGGATGGCTTAACGGCAAAAGTATTTCGTACGTACAATGCTTCGTGGACGCTGCAAACACAATTGAACGAAATGACCGATCCGAATTCATCAATACCCGAGAAATTATTGTCATACAATCGGGCCAATCGTGCGGTCGCCATTCTATGTAACCATCAACGTGCTGTGCCGAAAAGTCACGAGAAAAGTATGGAAAATTTGAAGGAAAAAATTCGAGTCAAACGAGAACAGCTGGATGACTTGGAAGTCGAAGTGAAGGTGAGTGCATTTTGTGATAGATTCCATTTCAATAGTAGCGCTTTGGCGACTCTGACCGCCTTTCTGTTAAACTTTTTCGATCGGCTCTCAGCGGTTTTTTTTTTCATAAAATCCGAATTCACAGCATCCGTTCAATGAATTCAAATCTGCAGGTTAATAAGAAGCTGGTACATATTCTTCATAGCCCTTCTTGGTGTGGACTGTTGTTTATATTAAATTTTTCCCTTAAATTTCCGAACCCATGATAAATGTCGGCTTCAGCTTCAGTCAGATTGAACGAGAAATTCTTGAATTATGTTCAGATCAACTTCAGGTTCAGGTAAACCTGTAGTGAAACAGTTACAGTACAGATCTGTTCCAAGAATCATACTCCACCAACTACCACAATCCAACCCCCCGATAAAATCCACAATTATCAATCACACTAATGTACATGACGTTATCTCAATAGGATGCAATTAAAGCAGCGAAACGCGGTTCGATGAAAGAGAAAATGAATGCCGATAAAAAGAAGAAACAACTGGAACGGTGTAGGGAACAAATGAATAAATTGGAATTACAAGAGACTGACCGTGATGAGAATAAAACAATTGCATTGGGCACATCAAAGTTAAATTATTTGGATCCACGAATTTCAGTTGCTTGGTGAGTTTTTGTCTTGTTTGTTTTGGTTTTTATTTCTCGAATTTATATTTTGATTGGCCAACTGGCGGCGGCGTGATCAATTTTTGCTACTTTCCCATTTACGTGTCCACCAGTTCCGTTTCCTTTCTATGACGGATTCTTTTGTCTCATGACAAACGTATACGTAGAATTTAACAAAATTCCGAAGAAATTTCCCAGATACAGTCAACTTAGGGAAATGTTGTTTTTCTGTATATTCAGTTCATACTGCTTCCGACTCTTTTGGCTGGTTTGAATGTTTTAGAACGTTGTCTTTCCCAGCAGCAAAAACTTCGTCCCAGCGAAAAAAGAAGCTAAAGTGAGTTTTTCAAATGCATTCAAAATTGATGACCCGATAAAATATTTTGTATTCGTATCGTTTCATTCAAGCAACGTCAGCGATCAGTATCGAAGAAAACTGGCCTTTTTTTAATTCCAAATTTGTGAGTACAAACGAACAAAAATTGTTGTTTGTTTACGTTAAATGCCGTTCATTGAACATTGTCATAGGCAATTCCCCGTTCAGAACCTTTTTTGGTGACATTTAAGAAAAAGTTTCCTTTCCCACCTGCGGAGAAGAATAGAAACTTGATGTCACTAAATAGGTTATTAACGGGGAGAGTTGCCCATGAAACTTTTTTGAAGAACTCAGATGAATTCCATTTAACGTGAACAAAAGACAATTTCTTTCGTTTGTATGCACAAATCGAATTTTCCATGCAATTTGACAGATAAAATGTCAAACAAATATCAGAAATGTGGAAATGTATGAAATATTGGCTCCATTGTGCGTACGTTTGTGTGGCAAAGGCATAAATGTAACGCACGGAAAAATTGTTCGCTTAGTTCAAACCACAACATAAGTCACTGATGAAAGATGAAAATATTTGAAAAAATTATGCGAATATTACATTCTGTTGAATTATCACCACGAAGTAATGCTCGGAACAGGTCCAATTCACCCTTTCGGTAGAATACTCAGGTGGTATCATTTGATAAGGAAGGAGGTTGCCGCTTTCGATTACACAGGTTGGTACAACAGTAGGAAACGTATTTTTCGTGAAATCTCCAGACAGGTCAGCTGTTGACCTGTTTAGAGATTCAACCTGATAGACATTC
>JANTFA010086559.1:0-14351 GCA_026413405.1 Phytosciara flavipes | reverse complement strand
ATTTAAATAAACTGATTGAAAGAAACATTGCAGGGCAGTTCTATAGACACCTAACTATATACCGTCCTCTACTCGTAGGGGTCCCTCTTATGTTTAGACCCGTACGAAGTACGAGGGTCTCATGCCTTTACTCATACGTTTGTAACACGTCGATCCCGACTCCCGGAGTAAGGGCCAACCTTCTAGGGTCATCCCCAGATCCCAAATCAGCATTTAAAAAAATGTCCGTCTGTCGGTCTGTCTGTCATAACGATAGCTTGAGTAAATAGAAAGCAATCTCGATGGGACTTTTTTTCCTCGATTTTTTATCAAAAAAGTGAGCTCAAGTTCGAAGATGAGCGAAATCGGTAGAGCCGATCCAAAGATGTGGTCGAAATAGTGCTATTTTCGAGGTCTGGTGTATCGCTTCCGCTTTTCGAGATTTCGAAAAACTGCCGGCCAGCCTGAAGAGCTCTTTTGAACCCATGGTCAGGCAAGTTCGCTACTTCCTGACGACCCATTCTACAGAGATCCAAAGATTAGACATTGCCGCAGCCGTCCACCGCACCAAAATGATTAATGGAATTGAGAAGAATTTTGCTGACTTCATGGCTGAAACTTAAGAGGCTGGAATAGCCACCTACTCTCTACGTCACCCGAACATCCATACTCGATAAATATTAGCTCCTGTGCCACCGTTAATCCGAAATTCTGACGACAACCAAAGAGTTACAAATTCAACGAAAAACACCAGCAACAGTATCCAACCGAATGCAGCCAAAAAACCGAAAGTTGAACCACTTTCGCATCTATCAGGTCAAAGCCAAAGTGCTCCTGAGGATTTGCAAGAACCGCCAACCAGTCAGATCACCATCGCTGAGCTGAGAGAAGTTCTAAGACTTACGTCTGGGACAACCGGGTGGGATGAACCGGCTTTAGAGTGAAACCTGACCAGCTTGTCGACCGGACTTTTCCTACGTATTCAGTTTGAATTTTTCCTTCATTTCCATTTTTGTTGCATCCGGTCCCCTTTCCTTCTCTTTTTGTAAATGACGTGAGTGGTGTGTGTTTTAGTGTTTAAAAAAGGATTTGAAAATAAAGAAGATTTTACGTGTACGAGATGTACACTCTCGTATGAAGACATTTTTCATTTCACTATTTTCTCTTCCCCTTAATTTTCGTTTTAGAAAATTCCCCTTATTTGCCTCTCACACCTGAACAGGTTGATCGTAGGTGTCCGCGGTTTTTTTATGTGAAAAGTCCTCGCTGCAGATATGGACACGCCGTGAAAAACTTTTCTACGTATACGAGAATCGCGATTTCACCCTCAATTCTGCTATTTTGACCGTTCTAGCTGATCTAAATTGTTGTTTGCGGTTTTTTGTTTGTGTTTGGCTACAATTATCTGGAAAGCAGACGGAAGACTAGCTGGACCACGCATTGGAATTAATCAGAGGTTAGTGGCGAAGTGTTGTATTCGTTTATTGTTGTGAGAGTTGCTCTGAGTTGACCCATTGCTCTGTACCCTCGTGATCCCTTTAGGCCTAAAAACACACCTAGGTTTCAAGTGTTTATCTAATCAGTTACCCAACAGTGCTATTCTACATAGCAAAAATCCTCAAAACGCTGGTTTTCTACTAGTTCAAGTGACCGCGCTTCTGTATTGTGTAAGAGCGTGCCGGAAGCAACTGAAGATGACCGCCGGCACAGCTCGAGGTCGAAACAATCTTTTTCGGCAAAAGTATTGCCAATGCGACGTTTTAGACGTGAAGTTGTTCGTTCCGCTGTTTTTAATCCTCTTTGCTGTTCGTTTGTTTTTAATTTATTTTTGTTTGTCGTGGATTTGGAGGCTGTCTGACAATAAAGAGCCTTCCCAGGTGCCACCTGCCTGGAATTTGAGTTTTACTTCAGTTGATAAAATGTAGACAGCCAAGAATGGCGTGTGAATGATTATTTTTATTGCAGCTACTGTCGTAACGCAACCCTCATTTTTCCCTACTTTGGGTCGGACCTTTCTCTCACTAGGAATCTACCGTACATTGGACGGTGTACGTGTTTTGGTCCGTCACTCTTTTTCAGTGGTGACGTAAACCAATGTAAGACAAAGCTCTCTCTCAAAAATCGGCGGTATTGCTCGCAGAAACTTCATAGAAGGTGCAAATAAAAGGTATTGATTACACAAATCCAAGTTTGTCAAAATAGGATCTTCGGCTCGGAAGTTAGAGCCCATAGAGTGAGCCTAACTTGAGCTACTCGGCCGTACAGTGAAGGTGAAGTTTTTTGTCGATATTTCGGGACGGATAAAAAGTCGGATCGCCCGAAAGTTTCACCGGATCGCCGAGTAGAGATCGCTATATACTATGTAATATGGTACGCAACCAAAACAGTTAGTATAGATCTCTTTCGTCAATGTAACGAATTGGACAATGAATTTCTCCCGAGCTGTATTCACGAGAGGTAATATTCGCAAGGAGCCAGGAATTTTTAATTTGCTTCGTTCGAAGGAAAAATTGGATTTTGAAATAAAAGAATCGTAGAACTAAGTGACATTTTCTTGGCCAAGACATTTTTTAAATCGACTTTTAACCGTGAATCCATGATGGGGCATTTTTAGCCAAACGAATAAAAATGTAGCAGACAACAAAAGCAGCCTTCGGCCAAAAATGCCCCATCATGGCTTTACGGTTAAATGTCTAGGCCAAGAGAATGTCATTTAGTTTTACGATTCTTTTCAATTAAAAAAAAAAAATTCCGAAATATTCAAAATGTTAAATCTTTCAGACGTTTTAAGCCGGCTTGAGCCGATTTTTGGAGCCCGATCGGCTGGCAGCTCGACTGGGTCGGCAACAACTTATTTCCGGTGGCTGTCGATCATGTACAATATCTTGATTTGACAAATTTGCTAGTTTAGTAGCGGAATTGTGGTTAACAATTTTGATCGATGAATGTGTTTGGATTGTTACGGCTTTTGTCAGTTTGAGAAGAAGCTCAATAGACTACTGTGTACTGATTTTTCGAAATAATATCTGCCATTAAAGAAAATGGATACACTGAGCTTCCGAGTTTCATTGAAAAAAATTTATTTTTACATTATTTTATAACTTTGTATACAAGCAAAACTTCTCCTTTGATGATTTGAAAAAATATCAAAACCAATAATAATTATGCTAAGAACACGTTTTCTCATATTAGTAGCAAAACGCGTTTTTGTTTTATATAACAATTATAAATAACTTTACAATCTGTTAATTTAACTCATCACTAAACAATAAATTATCTTGTTTTACAGTGTTATATTTACAGAAATGATGAGGAAATTTATTGTCATTGTCATTTAATTTGAAGCGATGAGTTCCAAACTGATGATAAAATGATGTTGACGTTTTTAATTTTTCATTATTAGCATAGTTTGTCGAAGGAGTCATGTAGAATTTTGTACCAGGTTCACACGATGATGTTGAGTTGTTCGCGAAAGTCTTTTGATTTTTCTTAGTTAGAGAGTAACTGTGGTTACTTGAAAAATTAATGCTCAATGGACGGTCAGAAATGAAAGTTGGTTCTGAAAAATCGCCAGCAATGGAACTTTCCCTTGAACCACTAGTGTATCGAGTCGAACTAGCTCGAGACTCAAATCCAGAACTTTGCGATGATGTGCGTGATATTGGATGTAAAGGAATACTTTCAGTTTGTTGAAGTTTATGAGGCGACAAGTTGTTTTTCACGAAGAATCCACCAGCAACCCATGAAGTTTTTGTAGCTGATGAGCTTAATGGGGACTTTTCTCTAAAGTTTAGTCGTGCTGGTGTGAGCAGTTGAGATCTACCACGATCATGTGCTAATATTGAAGTAGTTGGTGAAGCGCAAGTAATTGTGTAACCATGGCTGCGACTGTGTCCACTGATGTTCAAATCAGTCAATTTATTTTGGCAATCATCTGGTATAGTAGAAGGAGACATTTTTCGCTCCAACCAATCTCGATTATATTGTTGGTGCCACGATAAATGGGAATCTAAACCTTGAGATCTCGTTTCATTAGGGCCAAATGATGTACTGAGAATATGATTTTGATTTGGTGAGCCGTATTTTCTTTCACTGTGAGTTGAGCCATAAAAAGCAAAACCATTGTACGTAGCTTCACCGTCACTATTGTCAGACAAATCCTCGTCACCGTTTGAATAAATTCGATGAAAGCTGTGGTTTTTCGGCTGACATTCATATCTTGCTTCATCGAATAATGTGTAGTTCAGTAAGCTTACGACAACCAGAATGATCATGCCAAAAAAAATCTGTAAACCATAATAATGTAAATTAGTGAATGCAGTAACGTGGCGAAAACTTTTTTAGAGACTAGGGAACACATGGGCAGGAATGCTCCCCAAATATTCTCAACGTAATCTAGGTACCCACACACAGTATCGTCAAAATCGATAAAGATTTGGCCGAGATATTGATTTTCAAAGTAGTGGTATTTGCACTGGAACATTCAAAATACTTCATTTTGAGATACCATAAGTTTCCTACGTTTCTGTTAAGTCATAGGGATTGCAATACCAGGCTGCAGGTCGAGTGTGTCAGTTTACGTACAGAATACCAATAAAGCCGGAGGACATACAAATTTTGCTTTTTTAAAGCATCATTCTTACTGATTTATTTAGACATTTTCTAAGAAAATGAGTCTGTTCGGTACGCAAACAAAATCCCAAAATCTGTATGCCCTCCGCGTCTAGATTCATTGTGAAAGACTAGGCTTTACATTCGTGATAGATAAGTTTCGACATAAATGTAAACGAATTACAACAAAATTGAGGCGTCGCAGACGTTTTTACTTGCTCTTAGGGGCACAGGATTCCCCCCTAGTTGAGGTTTTAGATTGGTGTAGATGCGTTGGAGAGGTTGATCGTTATCGTTTTTGTTGTAGTAGTGTTTGTAGTAGTTGTTGTGGTTGTTCATTTACATATTCGATATTCACGTTACAGTGCGTATGTATATGCGTTAAATCTTAAATGTGTGTTCATATGACGTGGTGAAATTTTTGTATTAAAAGATGTGTGTTTTAGCCGATTACCTGTTTGGCAAGACCTCCTCAGTACACAGCCTTGAGTATTCCGTCAAACTAGGGTTGCGGAGATACTAGGGATACGTAGGCAGTGATGTAACAGCGATCATGGCAACAGATACATCGGAATCGGAAGAGTTAAAAATTTACCGAATGCTCTGAACTTTCACTAACTTCACAAGTAAAATGTGAGTAAAAATCCACACTAGTAATAAATTAACAAACAGTTAAGATTGTGCTAATGTAAGCATACCAATAAAGGTGTTTTATAAAGAAAAAGTTGTCTCAATCTGCTCCTGAAATTTCGAACACTAGTCGAGGGCCCCGAATCCATTCTTGTAACTGAGAGACAATTCGGCCTCTGTTTGTCTTCCAAGCGAAACAAAAATCACGAAAATCGAGTGCAGTTTACTCGATTTATACGAAGAAAACAATTATGTACGATTTGGATTTTGCTGACGCACGCTGGAAGGGACATGGAGACAAAATGGAATCGACTAATTCATTATGGAAAGTGGAAAGCAAGTAGGTTTGAACCTAAACTCCGAAAAGACGAAGATACTTCGTGAGTGCACGTTAGGAAATTGTACACTTTCCGTCGATGGCATATAAATTACGGAAATTGATAGCTTCAAATATTTAGGAAGCGTAATATCAAAAGAAAAGATAGTGGCGCTGACGCAGAGCAGACGCTCAATCCCGAATTCAAAAATCGCAACAGTCATTTGGAGTGTGGAATAATGTCTGGAGATCAACACAAAAGAACTGAAGATACGCGTTTTCAAGACAAACTGTATGTCAGTGCTCATGTATGGTAGTGAAACGTGGAAGACGCATCCTGAAAATCTTTTGGCCGAACGTTATCTCAAACGGAAGATCACCGAAATTGAAGAAATGGCAACGAGGATTAGGAGAAGAAAATGGAACTGGATCGGACATACTCTTCGCATACCCAGCGACGATATAGCGAAAGCTGCGCTAGATTGGAACCCGCAGGGAATCACAAAAAGTGGGTGACCAAAAATTACGTGGAAAAGGACGATCGTTGAAGAAGCCAGCAGTCAAGGAAAAACCTGGAACGAGGTCAAGGCTTTGGCGCAAAACCGTGTTCGCTGGAGGCATTTTGTTGGTGCCCTATGCTCCCCGTGAAGTAGGAGAAGATGATGATATGAGAAGAAAGTTCTCACATCTTCTTACGTTCAATATAAAGCTACTGAAACAAAAACCTAGTATACTACGTTCTCTCTGGAGACCGTTATATTGGATTTTCAGACAAGCTGGTCGAAGTTTTCGCGAATTCTCTCTTAAGGTTTTTTTAAGAAGCTTTATACCCATAGCTTCTCAAACAATGAAGTAAATTCAATTTCTGTAGGTATTAGTATTTTCTTGCGAATAAAAGGTTATTTACCGTTCACCGGTTTTCAGAAAAAAATGGACGGTATTGCAATCCCTAGAATCAGTCAAAGGGCTCATCTTCACGTTCATTTGGTCGACATCCTTCCTGCACTTCATTGCACTTTCCTGAAAATCGGATAATATTTACTCGATTTATATGAAAAAACACTTTGGGCGCTACTTAACCTCACTTTAAATCATCATCACCATCATCATCAACCCTAATTTTCCATAAATTCCAATTATTTCATTTTCCCACCCTAATTTTCAATAAATTCCAATTATTTCATTCTACCACCCTAATTCCCCTAAATTAAAGCCTCACGATCTCGTAAACTCATTTTAATTTTTTCCAGGATTGGTATTACCAGTATCTATGGTTTGCTGATATATTTACACTTTCATCGTTTGTTTTTTCGTAAATATCTTCAAAAAAGTTAAAACACTTAAATGGCATGGGTGTCTGAAAATGCCTCTCTCCGAACTCGAACTTACAATTTCCACTACCTTTCAGGGGAACAAATATTGAAATCTGATTAGATTTACTTAAGTTATCAATGTGACAGACGGACGGACATACATTTTTTTATTGTTGATTCGGCATTTTTATGCATCTCTAAATGCCAGCGTCCGACTCGTATTGCGATTGTTACAAACGGCATATTAAATAGCTCTCTGTACTTTGTAAAAAGGAAAAAGTTTGGTTTTACTCACCTTTAGAAGGTCTTCTGCAAATTCGTTCAGCATACTTCCAGCAATCGTTGGCCACAGCATGTTGACATTCCATAAAAACATAAGCAGAAGAGAACCCAGTCGACTCGAGCATCTGGCTAATACTAACTTGATTGATAATAAAACGGCTGCGAGATTGATTACGAAATCAACTTGGTAATCGTGAACAATAGGTAATTCGAAAAAACCGCTATTGTTTTCAGTCATATAGGAGAGTACTAGATTAAATCCGATCGTGGAAAATATCGCTAATGAGTATTCTATAACGAGCAGCCTTACAGCAGAAATGAATGAAATGATGATCAATATTAAATGTGTAGCGAGTGGTGGAAAATAACTATCGAAATGGCTTTTCGACAAATGAACACTCTTACTAGAATTGCATAAATTCCATACGGAAAGTAACGATATTGTCAATAAGCAAATTCGATTAAAAATTATACGGTTTTTTGAATCGGCTTTTTCCACAAGACGATCGAGCAGCTGCAAACCTTTTCCTTCAATTTGTGCCAGTCTCAAGCCAAGTACATTATTCATTATCCGATTTAAAGTTTTTTTTACAAATGTCTGGCAATTGTAACAGAGCTCGTACGATTTTTCTAGTTTTTCTCTGAAATTTTATTGATTTATAGTCGAGTAATATAAAAAAGAAAGGATCGCAATTTACCGAAAACTTTCGATCTCCATGTCGAAATTCTCTTTTATGACAGGCTCAAATAAAGCCAATTGTTGCACCTTGATTTCTTGGTTTCGGTTGCAATTTTCACATAAGCGATTTCTTTGTGGAGTTGTGGTAAAGTATGAAAGTAGTTTATCAGTTTCACCAGTCTTCCATTTTTGGTTTAATTGAATACTTCGTTGAGCTGGTATATCACAATTGTAATTGCCATCCTGAAGGAAATTTGGAATGAGTTAGAAGTTTAGTTCATTGGATTTTCGAAACAAATTATTACTTTGTCGAATCCATTGTATTGTTCACAGTGGCCACAATTCCAGGAGTTAATTTGGTTATAAGGGACCCTTTCATAGCTATTACAAAACCAGCAATTTACTCGAATGGGAAATATTTTTCTGAAAAAGTTTCCAGTGTTACTGTTTTGGTTGAATTTATTTAGCCTTAACCTTTTTGTACCTTATTTTCATGTATAAATTAATCAAAATTGTGATAATAATGAAGCTAATGGATAAGACTGGTACAATGAAACTCATTTGGTCAATTAAATTGAACATTTTTTGGTTGAATTATGATGTACTCGTGTTCCTCGAATATTTACGTTCGTATAAGCCGGTATCTGTTGACAATTCGATTGCTAAAATATTATATTTTCGCGGTGTAAACTCTGATGGAAGATTTTAAATGTCAAAAAATTTCTGTCAAACTAGCCAAACCTGGCCAAACTTCACTTTAGGGCCAGAGAGATGATAACCAATTCTTATGTAAATATCCCAGAGAAATGATACTTATATGTCGTCGCGTTATACTCCAGAAAGTAGAAACACCTGGACTATTTCTGAAAAAATTTGAACGACATAGTAATAGACATGGTTGGGTTAGCGTCGCTAGTCACTTTCTTTTCTTTCTAGCGTTAGCGTCGCTAAAAAAATTGACTAGCGAACCCAACCATGGTAATAGACAAATGGTCATCAAAAACATATCCACAGATTTGATATTCGCAATCCTGCATCGTGAACATATCACAATATATTAATCGGACGCACAAAAAAACTATTTTAAGATTCATTTTATGCTGAAGCCAGAGAAATGATAACAGGTGGCGTTGCTTCCGCCTCACAGATAGAATGAGCATAAGAGCATTTCTCATACAACAGCAGAAACGTCAAATTTCGTTCAAGTTTATATGGATGTTGGGCGCATAGATAGGGGCATTTGGTCAAAAAAAACGTCTTGTTTGCAGGAGATCATTTTGGAAAAACTAATGATGGGGTTATCTTAGTCATGAAATAAGATGGAAAAATAGTAATTTGAATAGTAATCTTGTGAATTCTAATGCACTGTTTTGCCTGCGACAACCCGAATAATTTTGCCAATAATCTTCAAACACTTTATCTCTTGCTTTTATAGTCTTAGTTTTGTTATAAGAGTACGGTGTACGCATGGCCGGCTCTGGTCCTGTGAATGTGTTTTGAGCTCCTATTTTAGTCAGTTCATCAGTTCATCAGCTCTCTCATTGCCTTCTATGCCGGTATGGCTCGGAACCCAAATGATTCTTACTTTAAAAATTCTGATTTAAGAGACATTTCCTGTCGAAAATTTGTCGCTTCATTTTCAGTGTCGAATTTATTTGGCTTTTCTATAGAAATCTTTGGTTCTCTTGTTAAATTCTGTCGAATTTCGTAAAATGCCTAGAAGTTTTCCATGACTAACAAATAATTAGCTATTTATGCAATCCACCAAATATAGTGGATATAGACAGACTGAGAAAGAAAAAAGAATGAGCTACCACTTGTGACGCAATTTTTTACATCTGCCACTTGTGACGCCATTTTTTGGACAAAATTTTTGAAATCAAAATCTTCTGATTTAAAAAAATTGCGTACATACGTCACCAGAAATGATATCACATGTTTGGGAAGCTGGCTGAAATGACGTCGCCTCACCTCCGTTAGAAGGTTTTTGTCGGATTAGCGTTATTCCCTTGACTGTAAGGAAAGGGTCTTACGGCGGTAAATGTATGGGTGTAACGTGACCAATATGATTAAAAACTTATAGAAAAATGTGACCAAAAACGTTGAATGTATGTGTGTAACTAATTCAAAAATGCAAATCATGTCTAGTTTTCCTGACGCAGCGTAATTCCGTTCAAGTATGCGTCGAAATATATTTTTTGTTCATTTTTTCATCGACTCGTTCACTAAAAATTCAAACATGTTCTACTGTGTGTGTATGGACGAAAAAATGGGAAACGAGTTGTTTCGTGGTCGAGTGTTGTGGAGTTTTGAAGCAATTTCGTAGATAAAAGTCAAAAGTTCAATTTTTATTTTCTCGCATTATTAGAAACATGTGAAAATTAATGATTACCCGAAATATTAATTTTTTGAAACAGAAAAAAATAATTGTAACCGTCAGATAGCTCTTCAGTCTGAGAAATGATATCTAGATGGCGTCGCGTTGCACCCCAGATAGAAGGAGCATCTGAGCAGTCTCCATAGTACGGATAAAATCATTTCATTGAAATGTCAAAATGGTTGCAACATGGCCGAATTTTTCTTTTTTCACAGACCAACCTACATAACCATACACAAAATAAATATTTTTCAAAATGGTTGATTGAAGTCAGATAAAGTGTTAGCGTGTTTGCCTCAGTATAAAATTAATCGTGAAATAGTTTTTTTGTGCATTCGATAAATATTTTGTGATATATTTACGATACAGGATTGCGAATATCGAATCTGTGGTTATGTTTTCGATGGCCATCTACGTTGTTCAATTTTTTTCAGAAATAGTTCAGATGCATCTTCTACTTGAGGTGCAACGCAACGCCATCTAGGTATCATTTCTTCGTCTTCAGTATTTATAGGAAGTTTCGGTGAGAGCAATTTAGAGAGGCTGTTCGCTGTTTTTACTTCGTTTCCAGTTCTCAGTTCCAGTTTACAGATTGAAAACTCGCGCTTAAAATGAATGCAGCGGCTAACACAAAAAAACAAAGCGAGTTCTCTCACCGAAAATTCCTATTCTGATTTCTTAAGATGAGTACACAGCTCGAGGAAAATGCGTGCAAAATCGTCACCCAGCAGTAGTAGGAGTGGTAACAAATTGACCGTTCAAATATACATTCGAAAAAAAAGGGAAGCAGTTACAATATGATGATAACAAATGCTATATTTGACAATATATTGTCATTGATACAGTTGAAAGAATTAAATAATTCGTTGTTTCAATAAGGCTTTTTAATTGATTATCCGAAATTAATAATTCTTTTTGCTAAAATTAATTGAAATTGTTTTCTTCAAAAAGGAGAGAAGAGATTTTGCAAATTAATCTAAATTATAATTTAAAAAATTAAATTCTGCTGTACCAGCAAACCGAACGAAATAAAGGTGGGGAATTCATCGAAAAACGGAGAATACACGTGCAATTTGAATGTATTACCTCAGTTTTCTGTGTATTTGCGCTACCTTCAACAGTGTTTATCGTGTTTATTTATACTTTGATTATTCGCGCTATGTTCGATCATTATAATTTCGGAAATTGGAAAATTATGGCGACTGGGTCGTCATATTACCATCTTTCTATTATTCGGTGACGGCACAAAGGCATGTGACATTATTCAACTGTCATAAGTGTCAAACCTCTTTCGTTGTTCGAACGTCTCAACACGCTTTGCTAAAAATAATTTTATAAATTTCTTTACGCTTTAAATTTGCATTTTTGTTACCAAAACTAAAGAAAGCGATCAACAGCCTGATATCTGTCTCTGTTAGGAATTCATACAGCTTACATATGGCAGATACAATTAAAAAAGTAAGTTTCCTAACTTATCATGATGCTTCTCACAATCATTAAAAGCTGGTTTTAAAGTCTAATCAAATACTGTTTACACGTGAATTATATATCATATAAGTCAGTACTGAAGTATTAGCTTGTAGCTTTAAGCCCGGTTCTAATGTAAAATTGTGTAAAGGTTATGTTTATCGTAGCGTTGAGCTTTCTGTTTACGATCTGTTTTTTAAAGAACAACATTCTACAACAACGGTATTCTATTTTAGGTACAGGAATATAAAGATGAACTAATTAAAAAGGCGGAAGTTCTCATAACTAGGGGATTTCCCGAAAAAATTGTGGAGCTGAACGAAATTTTGGAAACGAAAATGTTTGCTGACCGAAATTTTCATGATGTATACCAGCAGGTGAACATTCCGATTCCAGATGCAATTGTCTTGAACCATGTTGTTGAAAATGAAGACGCACCTCCAAATAAACGAGCTCGTTTATCAGAATCTACTTTAACATCTGGCACTAAGGTACTCGCCCTACCTTCCGGGACGGTTCACTGTAATGCACCAATTTGTGAATTAATCAAAGTGGTGAAACCAGTGATTAGAAAATTGGTAGAAGACTCAAATCTATTGAAAATGTGGATATCATTCATGATCCCCAAAATCGAAGATGGCAACAATTTTGGTGTTTCAATCCAAGAAGACACATTAGCTGAAATACAATCAGTGGAAACAGAAGCAGCTGCATTCTTTGATCAAATATCGAGATATTTTATATCGCGAGCAAAAGTTGTGTCGAAAGTAGCGAAATATCCACATATTGAGGATTATCGAAGAGCCGTTCAAGTAAAACCCATGGACAATTTGATCATTTTCTTTAACTAAAACTTTTAAAACTTTTATTTGACAGGAACTCGATGAGAAAGAGTTTTTAAGTCTCTGGTTGGTGATGTGCGAAGTACGCAATCGGTATTCTTCACTTCATGATATCGTCATTAAAAATTTGGAAAAATTGAAGAAACCAAGATCTTCGAACGCCGAAAGTCTATACTAAAAACTTTTATTTTTTTTTTCATTTTCTCAGTTTCTCATTACAATTTATAATGTATAATTTTAGAATTAATGTGAGCAACATGCGCCTTCACTGTTCATTGGTGTAAAGGTGTTTCAATTTGTTGATTAAAATTCTAAGAAAAATTATTGCGAAATTTTTGATTCGTGTCGGCGAGTTGTTACATTGGTACGAACTTTTTTATTACGAGAACTTACGGCACAATCGCACAATTCACAAAATTCATAATACAAGTTCTCTGATTTCGATGATATAATGATACTTCGTATTAAATAGTTTTTTTTTAATTTGATACGATTTGAATTAGAATGAGTAGTAATTTCGTTAGGTTTAGGCGTCATTCACAAATTACACATTCACTACAGGGGGAGGAAGGAGTATGACCAGAGCGTACCCTTCATACATTTTCAAGATTTTCTCCATACATTTTGGCGTATGATTGGGGGAGGCGGAGGGGGTCTGAAATCGGCAGATGCATGTGACTCACTATTCTCACTTTTTTGAACTATTTTTGGAAGACCCAATAGTGACCAACTATTTGTTTGTTTTTTCAACTATTCTCACTATTTTCAACTAATTCCTACAAAGCTAACAAGCTCGATAGACTTTGTTTGTAGCTTGATGATATGATATAAAAAAATTTGCCTCCGGCGCAGGATATAACTTTTCATACAAGCCCTACTCACAACCCACAAACATTTTGGTAGTCTTCATGAATTCTTTGGTGTATACTCTAAAAAGTATACTCTCTTGTAAAAGTCAGTCTAGACCAGGGCTATATATTCTGATTACATAGATTTGGTCTGGACTTGTGGAGTTAGACATAAGTCATTCTCGGCTGCCACCAATTAAATTGGGCATTTTGAGAAAATCACAATGGTTTTCTGAATATTTTGTTTGTACTTCGGGGATAGATTCAAATTTCATCAAGAACAAAAGAAAAGTAAGAATATGCTTATGATTGGCCAATATCGGAAACAAATTAAATGAAATTTATTTGTGAAACGCGAGATTTTTGTTGAACAGCCTCATCTGAAGGTGAAGTCGAAATACAAAATTCTTCGCACATGCCTCTACATCATGACCATTTCAGCAACTAAATAATTTTGCACGACTGGAAGATGTTCTAGCGAAGGATCTAAAGAGGAAGCCAGGGTCATGTTTTTCGAGGCAAGAAATGATCCGGAAAGTTCTTTAGCAAAATGTCGACCGCCTTTTTCGTTATTGTTTTTACGTTTTGGTTGAGAATAAGATAGGTAAAGGTAGCACTGGGAAAGTTCAATAAAACATTTCTCATCATTTTCGAAGCAGTCCAAGATATGGACTTATAAGGATAGCCCGGGTGAAGAAAAAAATTCGAATGACTGATTCGTGCGAAATCAGGACCCATTTCATACAGGACAGGAAATGTCTCATTTATTTCAATAAAAGACCTTAGGTCACCTAATATCGAACGATTGAGGCATTGTGCGACTTTATGTTTACCACTTAGAAATTTTCATTTTTATGTGAAACGAACTAAACTCCTTTCTTAATTATCGTTTTTTTTTGAGATATCAAAATGGAGTGTCATACTGACCCCGGAAAATAATACAACACGAAAATCCGATTGCAATATTTTGAAATACTTGATTTCAGCCACTTATCTCTTTATGACTC
>JANTFA010086448.1:0-14354 GCA_026413405.1 Phytosciara flavipes | reverse complement strand
CCTTTCCAATTACTATTGGGCGCAAGATACACGCGCTGATCGTTGTAGAAAAAGGAAATAATTCCATGGTAGCCGGTGCGCGGTACACCGCTCTAATAAAACAAGAATGAGAGTCATCGACTCGTTGAGTAAGAAAAACAATCGCTTACCTTAAAGTCATCCATTAAGCCTAACAGTTTGGCAGTTCGTTTATATTGGTCTTTGGTATTGTACTGTATTCGAACTGGTTCATCTTTTGTGAGAACATTGCCTCGTCTCAGTTCGTCGAAGGTTACGACCGGATACGAATAAACTTGAGACAAAAATGTTTTGTCATAGTTTTGCTGAAATGAATTTATGGTCAGTGGAGTGCGCAACATTACGACCATGGGGAACGTACCTTCAACAAATAGGATAAATCCATTTCAGTAAATGGAACGAAAACTTCGCTCAATTTGATGAATTTCAAATGTTTCTCGAAGAATAGACCGCTAAAAAAAACGAGTGGACGTTAAAGCAAAGAGATAGGCGATAAGGGGTTGGATTAAAATTACTTGCTGACGCCAACTTTCCCAAAAGTTCGTGTCCTCGATATTTCCGGTCTAATACAAACTCGGTCCTTCCGCTGCTGTGGCTGACGTATCCAATCATCCCAAAACCTTGAATTGAAGAGTGAGAATGAAATGTCACTTCTTACCATCTCTTAAAAGATGTCACGCTTTTTCAGTACTGTCATCAGATTAAAATCCTTAATAACTCGACAAGAAATTACTTTTCAGTATACTGTTCGTAGGACACCTAGGACACAATGATGACTTGAAAAGTGCAGACTTGTCGAGTAATGGAACAATTTTAGTTTGATGGCAGCACTGAAAAAGTGTGACGTCACTTGTGAATAGCCTTTAAGCCAATTTTATACGGTCCTATGGCAGTTCATCAATTCAAAAATGGAACTTACGCTTTTGGCCACTTTACGGACAATTCACTCCACAATTCCTTCGTCAACATCCACCCCAATCCCGGGAAGAAGTCACTTCTATATAACAAATTGGAAGCAGTCTCATCAATATTGCCCACTTTCCCGTTGTCATTCCATGCTGATACACACCTGAAAATTAATTGAAATTATAGACACCCGAATTGCGTCTAAAAACTCGACACGAGCCCAACCCGACCGAATTTTTGGGTTCTCGGGTTTCAGAATATCGTGTTGGGCTCGGATCAGGTCGAGTTAAACCGACCCGATCATTTCAATTGGAAATGACCAGTTCTGACTTTAGATCAAAAAACATTTGTGTCTCATACCATAGCGATGAATCATTTTTCAACAGCTCATGCGTTCCCAGGAAGTACTCGTAAAAGTCTGGTGATACATTCAGGTCATCTGAAAAATATGAGGTGTGTCAATGAGTATTAAAGCTCAAGTGCATTCCATGCTCAACATACCTTCGACAATGATCACATATTCGAAGCCTTCATTGAAGACTGTATTTAACGCCCACCCATAATGACGAGAGATCTTGTAATAGCCTTTGAATTTCTTCTCCTTCGGTGGAACTAAAATGTCCGTTTGATCTGGCTGAGATATTAGAAACACCTCTTTGAACGACAGTATGACATTCCTGGTCGGCTCGTCGTTACAATCCTGATGGTTGCAAAACAGTCATTTTGGTTTCGTTAAGAGTTTAGGAATAAAATCAACTTGACTCACTTGTGACACAATGATGGGAAATTGCTCAGCATTCGGTCGATAGTCAACCAAATTTTCCAAACAATTCTTAACCGAAACCCGATTGCAAGCAAACACCACAACTGGTATCACTGGTCCTTTGAAGTCACCGTTACCATGTTTATGGATCAAACTCAAATTGTGTCGGTTCGGATTCGGTATGCTATTATCCACCAGTGATATTTCCTTGACACGTTCGCGAACATCTTGATAGGAAAGAAATTTGGTGGGTGAGTAAAAAGCTGATTGTCAGCACTTCAAATTTCGTGCTCATACTTTTGTCACTGTTTTGAGTAGGTGTTGTTGTCGTGGTGGTCAATTGGAACTCTGCCCGACTTCTAACTACACTAACGAATCGCTGTAACAATGCGTCATGTTGTTCAGCCTCCTCTTGTATACTTGCTTCCAAATGATTGAGCTTATTTAGCATATGTTTATGTTTACTATCAACTTCGGCTGTTTGTCGCATGAACAGTACGTAAGTTATTATCGTCCAGACACACAGAAACGATGCTATAAAAACGGCTTTCTTCGATCTCATGATAGACAATCTTTTCACAACTTTTCATCGAGCAGGTCATAATCAACAAATTTAGATTATGGTTAATGTCTCTTTTGCATCATTTAATCGAATAACAAAATTTAGATTTAGAAAAACATGAAACAAAATCACTTTCGCTGACGACAACAAGAACAGCACGTTAGGTGGATGTTCAGTATATTATCGGTGATGTGGACATTTTACTCCCTGATACATGACTGCTGTCTGACGTATTTCTGATTTAGTAATTGTACTAATTCAACTAGTAAATTAAATGTTATCTGATTGGCAATAGCCCGTATTAACACGAAAAAGAAAAAAATTGATGTGTGTTTGTTTCTCATTCGTTGGAATTATTTGTCTGTCATTTTGACATTTGAAGTTCACCGCACGAACATTGTAAACCAACCGAAAAAAACAGTTAGACGGTTGGTGTTAGTTACAATTCAAAATATATTCTCAGGTTTGTTGAGTATGTTCAACATTTTTCAATTTTAGAAACTGTTTTGGCTAGTCAACATTTTGTTGACCTCATCCTTTCTCAAAGTTTTTGTCAAAAAATTTTCATTGTCAAGACTGTCGAGAGCTGAAGTACTGCCTTCCGAGTGTAGTGTGGCACACTTGACCCTCAATAGCGGACTTCATTATTGTACAATCTCTTAAATCTGTTACTTATTTTGTTGAAAGTATCCACATTATGGGTCAATTTCACGCCGCAGCAACTACACATAACATGTAAGTTTTCATGCGAGGTGCCGAAAACTGGAGAAAAAATCCAATGATTCTCATTGCCCGAAGCATGAAAAATTATTTGGCTGGCTTACACAATGGTCTACAACAGCTAAAAGGTTCAAAGGTTTTACAATATGTGGCCTTGAAAGTAAATAAGTACAAAAACGACTAAAAAATTGAGGATGTTTTGGGAATAAATTCTCCTAAAATTTGCCCTAGGTATAGGTTAACTTCATATAAGGGAGCGTTGAAAGCTATTTTATTCACTGAACCCCTGGGACACGATTCATTACCTGATGGCATTTTTGCGGTAATTTCAAGGGTAATTTTAATTTTCCAATAGCGAGTAGAATCGCATATCCAATGGAGAGAGGACCGCACTGAAATCGCAAGACCAAAGTTGAGCCTTCCAGGATCTAATCTCTATACTAGGTGAGGATAAGATAAGATAAGATTGTGGGCAGGGAAAGATAAGATAAGATAGGATTAGAAATCTGAAAAACTTCCAGCAGTTAAGAAGGAGCAATAACTTAGATCGGACTCTCAAACTCTGTCACTGGAATCTTTCGGCTTTTTGCAGGATTAAGGCTCTTTTTAATCCAAAGATGTTAGACCTTGGAGATTGAGTTCATTGTATTCGAGTGTGTACAACCTGAGGCTGATGTAAATAAGTCAATCCCTAAGGATGCGTAAAAGGTTCAACAATGTTTCCTTGGAACCTAAACCGCCAACAGACCTGTTGTGCACTCCAGGTGAGTATAATCTACAAATAAAATGATAGACCGACATTTCACATAGGAAGTTATGCTAACTTCATGCCTTCTTCTGCTAGTATTAAGAAAATGGTAGCTTAGTAGAAAATGGTAGGAAAGCTCAACAATTTGTTTACAAAATTGGAGGAATCGAAATCGGACAGTGTCACCTTGATAATATAGTGACACATATTGTAAACTTTATGGTGAAAGTTGCTAGAGAGTTACATGCTGTTAACAAATTAATATGAATCGATAGTGTCATTTGTTTTGTTCATGTGCATCGATTTAAGAAAGCTACAACAATGTAAACGAACAAAATTTTAGCACTTGAAAAATGAAAAGACAAAACTCCTCTCTCTTTCTATCTATCTCTATTTTCACTATTTGGTTAACATTTGAACGCTACTGAAAGTAAAACCAGATGTGGACAACAGAACAGACGGGACTACAAAAGAAAAGAGAAACTTATTGAAACCAAAGTTCAGTCAAAGTTGAAAGGGATCACAGATCCGTTAGATTTTTGACAACGCGCCACAATTTTTAGAGTAAACTTCAGGATAACATTGTTTTACGTTTTACAAACTGTGATTTATAATTAATTTTACCATGGATTGTGATAAACGAACTCCATCGACAAGGTACATGATGCTACTAAAGATAATCCTTTGATGGTGTGTTGTTATCAATATTGAAAACGTCCCATTCTCCATCAACAGATACGATTTGAAATATGCATCTCAAGATGCGCTCAACACAAAGCGTAGATATCAGCATGTACAGAGCAAAGTCAAAGTATATATTGATAATATGCGAAAAGAGGATCAAGAGCGACGCAAGGGGATAATAACGCGTCATCGATCTGAACCATCCGAATTAGCGGAATGGAATAAAGCCGATCCATTGGATCAATCAAGCACCGATTGGAAATTAGTGCTGGAAAAGAAGACTGTCGAATGTAATGAGATGAAAGAGCGAATGCATGATTTGAAAACGTATGGGGACACAATGCACGAATTGTTGAATTCGGAAAGATTGCGGGTAAATTGAAATGTTTTTGTTTTTGGCGAAGAGTAAACGTAACAAGAGTGTCCATTGTAACATCCACACAGAGAATTGAACTGCAAAAAAAGTTGGATGCAATTCGAGGAAACCTCAAAATTGTAAATAGTTGCACTTGGAGCGATCCAGGTTTTCGAGGAGGTGATCAAATTGCGGAAAACGAGAAAGTTCATTCCAGAGGAATAAACGCCACCGATAATTTTGGACTGTTTATTGAAGATGACAATTTTCACAACAGCATTGAATGGCTGGGTAAGGTCGGCTCAAATGAAGAAGTGGCTGACGAAAACGACAAAACAATTTTGTTGGAACCGGTTGAAAATCAGGCAGTGAAAAAGGGTATGAAGTACCGTGTCAAGAAGTTATTGCGTTGTTGTGCCCCGTGCGTTAAAGTAGTTTAAGTTTTGTTTACAACTTTTGATGACTAAATGCCTTGCCAAGGGATACACATTTATATTTATACAATTTGTTTAATAAATTAGTTTGCTCATGGAATTTTTTTGTTCTTCCTGTATACAACGATTCGTAATCTTACCCTCCCCCTCAATGGTGGACGTCATTTATGGACAGTCTTTCTCCATGGCGTTAACGCTCCTTTTGAATACTGTAAAATCTATAGATTTGTCATTTTGTCTCCCAGAATAGTTCCAATTTCCCACCCAAAATCTATTATACGTTCGACTTCTGCAGTTTGGCTATCCTGACCCCAGTTTCAGTCTGTGATCAAGGCTGATTTCAATGACGGTGCGGTCTCCAATTCTGGTTATTCTTACATCGTCGATGCTTGCCATGGTTTTCGATAGTTTTATCATGGGGCGAAGTTCGCCTGCCTTTTATCATTTATTGAAATCATGACTAAAAATGACCCTACAACTCCAGGATGATTTCTATGAATTCGAAGAAGCTCTCCATTGGACCATTGGACTACTCTCCCATGGCTTGATTTTTTAGCCATATCTCGGCGAGGGTCAATCATGCGGACGTGCAATACGTCAAATGAGAGGTATCAACCAAGGCATCTTTTAGAGGGAAATTAGAGGGATTGACATCTGTGTTACTAATTGTGTAAGCAAAGCCTATGTCTCTGTGTTGCTAGAGTAGGTTAAATCGAGTCCTAGTGAGCGAAATTTATTATCTTCCAACAGGGAGTGATAGGTGTTTATTGGATGTGTATGAAAAATTCACCCTAGAAACTTTGCGCCACAAGAGACAGACGTTGAGGAAGTCGATTCAAGGAAAAAAGGGCTTCGCAGGAATGTGCGCAGATGGAAAAAAGGGTTTTCTCCACGTGAACTACCAACTGAAAAAGCTTATCGGTCGTAGGGTCGGTGAAAATTTACTGTTCAATTCATAACCGCAAAAAAGAAAGCTCTTTTCAATTAAGTTACCGTATTACATTCATCTAAAGTAGTTTATTGAAAGACGGTTTTCACTGTTTCTGAACACGCTATAACGCGAGTGAAGTGAGCGATTTTTTTCAGTAAGAATCGCCTTCATCGATTAGTATCCGAACGTAAACTTTGATCGGCAAGAACCAGATAAATTATTCAATTATGATTGAGGGCTACGGTGCGCTCATACGCGGTACGATTTGCTCGAGCGAAGCGAGCGTACTTTTCCGATACATAAAATACTAAGAATGAAAATGTCGCTCGATTTGGAATCAAAACTTTAAGTCTTGTGCTGTGCTTACTCATCATTCGCGCTTGATTGAAAAACTTCTCATTCTTCGATATGCGTTCTTTGCTGCGTTTAGGTGTAAAATGCGTCACTCAAAACGGGACCGCATATTTTGTAGCACACACATGAACTGGCGTCACATTCACCTTTTCAATGGTTTTTTTGCCTGATGAAACTCGACCAGAGATCGATTCCGTCTATAGAGAGCAAAAGTGGTTTTAATCCATAAAATGTTTATTTTCAGAATGTAAACATAAGGAACGTCCGCTACGGTTTAACAACAAAAAGAAGACGTAGAAAGGAAAACTTAACTCCACGAATTTAATTTTTCATAAAAGGATTCATGAGTTGGAAAACAAAATAAATTAAATTGTAAACCTTAATTATACGTTTTAATGGTGGTGGTGGTGGGCATGATGATCATAATGATGATGATGATTAACTGGATGAGAGAAATTCGTAAATGTTTTTTTCTTTATTATTCAGCCGATGATAAAACAAAAATCCAGATGAAAATTAAATTTTTTAACAATGAGGGTTGGGGTTCAGCAAATGTAATGATTTCCGACATCAAACGAATTCCCTCCACAAGAACTGGGCGGTGGCTGATCATCATCATTATCCGACGAGAAATTGTTGGTGTAATTGCTAACCGAACCGAATTTTGGTTGACGCAGCCGCTTCTCCATTTCGTAGCGCTTATTTTCGCCTACAACATACGTCCGCAATCGTGTGGGTAGATCGTTGAGAGACGGATAGTTGTTGTTGCTGCTGTTGTTATCACAATTATTTGGCATAGTGGCAACGGAGTGATCGTTCTCGTATTCCCGTTCGTAAAATAGGACGTACGGTGTGTTTGGCGATCGGAGGCTCTTCAATGCGGTAATATTGCATTCGGTAACAAAGCTGTCGTTGAACTTATACCAATTGCCGTCGTCCGGTTGATCGGAGCCGTACGTATAATAATGACCAGAATCCATACTAACACCCGAATGTACAACGGCCGCATACAGCCGATACTGGACAAAGTGCTCGCTCAGTCCATCTTCTGACAATACCTTCACCGACACCTTGGAATTGTGATTGACATTGTGGGTCAATTTCGTACGCATGTTGATCTTCTTGTCGTATTTGAAGTATTTCAGTGTCAACACCAAGTACCGTGGCGGATTGACAATGTTGATTGTTCGTTCGCCGTCGCATAACATTTTGCAAATGTCACAAAAGTATTTATTGTCGGCATCGAGTCGTTCCATTGAGCAGTAGTAATCGAGTAAGTCCTCTATGGAATATTGATGTTTGGAATTGGTTTCGGTGTCCGGAAACGATAGATGCAAATCTCGGAACGAATCATTCTGTTTACTGGTCGTACCACAATTAAGGCATTTGTACACTATCGATATCGATCCGTCGAACGTTTTCTGAACCAATGTTTTGGGTGCTTCCACTGGTTTTTCCTGCAATGGACTCAATGGCGACGCTGTCGAGCCTGTATCCGCACTCAACGTACATCCATCTGAATAGTCGACATGGTTCGGTGAAATTTGCAATTGTTTGATTGACGCAGTCTGATGTGACTTTTCCTGTGTGTGCAACGATTCCAGTAAGTGGCCGAGAAACTCTGAACAGTCCTGCTGGTGGCCTTCGTGGAAAGCTGGTGGACAGGCCGCTTTCAGGATCATATTGGGTGACAGTGCTGGTCGATTGGAATGCAACAATAGGGCCAAGAGTCGCTGAATTAATTCGAATAGATTTGATTGAACGTCGATGAACAGCAGCTCTTGACGAAAACTGAAAGAACAATTGAGCAGTCAATCAAGAGATGAAACGGTGTGGTGTCCGTTGAACATACTGTTTTGTTAGCATAAGCGCTTGCAAGATGCTGTTCATATAGCAGGTATTCCCCAAATTTTCCAATCCAACTCGGGCATTAGTAGTTATGTATTGATAGCTTGGGGACGTGTCGTGCCAAGGTTGTATTTCTAATTGTTGCTTATAATTACTGGACACCGAGTAGTTTTTTGATATGATGTCTTCCTGCAAGAATAAATTGTGTTCTTTAGATGGGGGTGCACTTAATTCAATCGAGAAAAAACTCTCACCAAATCAGAGTAGTCCTGATGATCCGGGAACGTATTGAAGTGATCAATTAACGCTTTGATGGTGTCGACCAAACGTTGCTGTAATGCCGGATAGTTTCGAAGATTTTGTAGCATACAATTGATTTTGCTTTTAAGTAGATCGAAAACGGTTGACGTGTGCTGAACGGATGTCAGAACGTTGAAAAATATTGGCTCTGCCTGTTTTTGGGTAATTGGTATCACCATGAAGTAAGCAACCGGTCGAATGTGCTTAGTTGCCACATCCAATAGGATAGAATACATTTTGTTTTCCTGAAAAACAAAATTGGAAGGGAGTTCAGTTAATGATGCAATGTACACAAGTGAAGTAGACTTTGATAGAGAACAACAAATCGAGAGATAATTGGTGTTGTTACGCTCCTGAAACACCTTATTCAACTCCAGTTCATTTTAATCGACGCTTCAAGTTAGACAAAAACCTGTTCTGAGTCTGAGAAAAATTTTACTGCCAATGTAGGTCGGGCTTACCTAAAAATTTATCCACAGACATGGGAAGACGCGATGATCAATCACTTCTTCTGTAACGACAAGTTACAGCTGCTTTACAGGCAGGAGGGGGTCTGACAAAAGCTTGCTCCATACATTTCGGAAATTGTTTTTATACATTTTGGCGTGCAAAGGGATTCGTCATTTTGAGTGTCCTCAATTTGTGAATGACCGCTAGGCTGACTTTCGTTGGAACATTTTTACGAGCCGGAATTTCTGGTCTGTTATTTATATCAAAGTTTCGGGACAGGCATTTCGTTTCTAATCTTGGGTAAATATGATACCCGTTCAGAACTAGGAACACAAATCAGTTCTGTCAGCTCAAAAATTAGCTGAAAACAATCGATGTAACGTAAAAGGAAACTGTTCCACCGGAAAACCTTCAAAGTACTTTAAGATTTTGACTTGGATTTCCCGAGCGAACTGGATGGATATTGACTATTGAAAAAGTGAAAAGGTCAGATGGTAGCCGGAAGCCACACACATATTTTCAAGCCTGCGGCGGTTAACAATTCTCGACACTCAAAGGACAGAAACTATTTGGCATGAAATGTCGGACTATAGTCGACAGACAAAGGATCTCATTGAGCTTATTCAAAATGAATTCACAAAGCCCCGAAGCTTACACGTAGCATTGAAAATGGTCATCGTTCTTTGGGTATACTCGATAGTTGTTCGATTGAAATTTTTGTTCAGAGAATAAAGAAAAATGTTCATCACATTCAACACTACCAAACAGACAAAGAACATGAATGGACTTTAGATACTTGTAAAGACGCAATTGTAAACACCTGACTCATCAAATTGTAAACAAACACGTTTGAAGCTATCAAATACGACAAAGAATTTCACCGATGTCGTATCTATTACTTCATTGGACACAACGTATTTACGACACTCTCATCATTTCACTTGTATCCCGAGTAGAAAAAACTTTAACTCAGACATCTCATAAGCCTCAATCGACCCTGAATTTCTCATTGAGAATTGGCGTACAAAATTCTCCTCGCAACCTCAGTGACATGTCTGATTTTGGTTGATTTGAGGCTTTTGTGAGAACGTTTTTTTTCCACTCGGGTTTCGCCCACTCACAAAACTCACCTGTAAATCACTCATCACTTTCAATATCCATTTGTCGAGATTGCGAATGAAGAACGTGAATCTCATCCAGGAAAACAAATTGTTGAGCGCTTTTCTCATATGTTGTTCATCCGGAAAGATGACATAGAATTTGGGCATTCTAACCATTTCCAAGCGATGCAAAATTATTCCAGCAACGGCTGATGGATTTTCTACATTGAAGAACAATCGTCAGTACAGATACACATCCCCATCAGTTCACAATCGGCGAAAATCTTTACCCTTAATAAGAACGCCTTGGAGGCCGATCGAACATATTTTGATTATATCAACTTGTTCGGAAATCTTGCTCAGGAATTCATCAACAACGGTAATTTGCTTAATATGGTCCTGTTTCGGTTGGTCGATACACCCTGCAAATGAACGATGAATTTCACTTATATTACATCCGTTCTCGTTCAGCTGTATAGCGATCATGACATTTACCTAATAGTTCAACGATTCGTTGAGCGACTTTTGAATAGTCTTGCATGATTAAAGCTCTTTGTTCCTGCTCGTTGATAAAATCCAATATTCGGCTGATGGGATATTTTTCTTCATTTTCGGTGGTTGATTGTTTCACTGCCATTGCAAAAGTATTTGATTCCTAAAAACAACAACAACAATTTTTCCGCTGAATCAAAAACGATACGTAAAATGTCAAAAATAACACAAAAAAAAGCTTGAAGTTACAAGATTGTCTGGTTGAAAAAACGCGACAGTCAACACAACTGGCCACTAATTGATTGTGTCAAATGCACAAATGATTACCTTAGTCACAGTTAAGGCCCTGCAAAATTTAGATTAGTCGAATCTATTCCCGTCTATTCAAATGTTGTAATTGCACAAAAATTCAATGGAAATTTCAGAAATGAAAAATGGATGATCACAATTGTGAGCTTCCAGACGTTTTTCTAGATGTTGACGTCAAAAGTACTAGAAGAGTGCATATGGATAAACATTACCAAGGTATACTTTTTCAAAACTGAGTTTGGTGCTGATAATCAGAAATGAGAACGAAAGTGTTTTGACGAGAACTTTCTTATTGGAAACGTCCATTCTGGTTGAACCAATGAAATGAAAGCGAAAGTAGTGAATCCATCTGCTACAGGTTTCACATTTGTCACTCGGCATGAGAAATTGTATACGCATGTGTTCGGATCATGGTATGTACGTTTTAGGCCCTAAATAACTATTGAAATGTTTATGCTATTCAGTGACGATCACCAAGGCTATATGCCCTATATGCTGGGGAGTCTTGCCAAACGGGTAGTGTAATTTTTCGACGTTTTCACCACTTGTCAGCAATTTTTCCATAGCTGAACATGGCGCTTTTGAAGTTTTCAGTATGAAACTTCACGAATTGACCGAATTCAGCTAAGAAAACACAGGTGTCGCTCTTGTAGTTTTCAGTATAAACTAGTACTGCGTGACATGTTCACACCAATTTTCATACATTAAATTTAATTTCACCACATCATACAAATTGGGCTGTGGTGAGTTTTTTGATAATGACGGATAATGACGAATGGCAAGACCTCTTATCTCCAGTATATAGCCTTGACGAAATTTCGTATTACGTAATCTCTTGATACTTGATACCCACGTTTTTGGGCGGTGTTATTGTACGATGTAAGGTCTTTCGTTCCAAGAATCTCCACGAAATGTTCATGAAGGCTTTTTTTTCGTTGCCTGAATGGTATACTCAAAATTAGTTTCTGAAAGAACAGAGTAAGACATGTTTTAAGTGATAACTATGTTGTCATCAACGTTTTGAAGGTCACCACGATCGCCACTTTATTAGGTATACCACCTACCATGAAAATGTCAAATTTTCGTGTGTAGCTCACCAAATTCTATCGTGACTCTTCTGACTTTTCGAACGACATTGAACATGACGACATAAATTAACGGTAAAGACGCTTTTCGACAATCCGCAAGCAACAGGGGTCATCCCAGAGCCTCAACTCTTCACACGTAAACTATAAATCATCACTTTAGGTAAACTTTTATATAAAGATCCGCTATTTTAATGTCAATAATTTGGTGTGTCAAATTTGGGCAATACCTCTCCAGTATAAAAACTCTACTGTGTCAACAAAATACATATATTAAGTAGCGCGGATCACCATTTAAGCAGACAAATTTCAGTAGTTCAACGCACCACTGAAACTCAACGCCGTACGTGTATCTGGTCTGCCCTACTTACAATGGTTATACATTTTACCTGTGAATTTCAAAAGCGGATCACAAACTTTACAGAGCCCAAATTTCAGGGACATTTCTTATGTCAACAATAAATAATTTTTATAACATGTTGTTCACCTCAAACTCACTTCGAACAAGGGTTTGCGTTAATGGTTGTGCACAAATTACGTAAAGCTGCGAACCTGCCTTCTTCCCTTTTGTCATGTTAAATGTATAGTAATTTTTATAAAAATGTGTTGTCACGTTAATCCCTTACCACCCCTTCTCCCCATTTGCGTAAAGTAATTTTTGAATGAAGTAGAGGCGGTAGAGGTAAGTAGGGTAAGTATCTTTGCTTTACTACTTTGATTCTGTCGTTACAATGCAAAGTATGTCTGGATTTGTACTAGCTGTAACATTCACAATCGTACCGCCATATCCGCCATATTTTCAATTTTTCTCATGTCATCAGTCATTGACAGTCGTTATGTGTCAGTGATAGTTACGCCGTGTTGTTTTAATGTTGATTGACTACAAGGCTTGTGAAAAAAGTGAAATTATTTTTCTGAAAAAATGGCAGATCCTTTGAGTTTACTACGTCAATACAACATAAACAAAAAGGAAATCATAGAACGTGAGGGACAAATCATATTTGGCGAATTTTCTTGGCCAAAAAATGTGAAAACAAACTACCTCAAATATGGGTATGTAAATACGTAATATGCACTTTCGAAGCCTTCCATTGAAGTGTGGTTATGTGCTACGTAAATGTCTGTCTATTTCCTTGTTTAATTTATTGTGAAATTTCATTTAATGTTACTACAGATCGGGGAAGAAAGGTGCTCCGCGTGAATACTACACACTCGAATGCCTTTTATATTTGTTAAAGAATGTCCAGCTGCAGCATTCAGTGTACGTTCGTCAGTGTGCTGTAAGTTTGATTGAAATTATCATATAAACAAACCGAGCAATGGTCTGTGATGATTATACTTCTGTGGTTTCTAGGCGGAAGACATACCAGCCGTGAATCGGCCAGATCGTAAAGAACTATTGGCTTATCTGAATGGCGAAACGGTTACTTGTGCAAGCATTGACAAAAGTGCCCCATTGGAAATACCGACTCAAGTGAAGCGCCCCATTGAATCGGACGGGCTAGACAGTATAGCCAAAAAGGCTCGCTATGAAGACACTCAAGTGCAACAAGTTCGTGAACGATTGGCCGCTCGTTTGGATGTGAATAAAAAGGAAGCGTCGGTCAATATTGATAACATCAAGTCGTTGTCGGAGGCGATGTCTGTGGAGAAAATTGCCGCAATTAAAGCTAAGCGATTGGCTAATAAACGTACAACCATCAAACGCAATGACAACGACGACGCACCCGATTTACGAGCAATTTTAGATTTTGATGTTGATTCAACGAAGGATATCATTAGCCGGGAACGACAATGGCGGACCAGAACAAGCATACTACAGAGTACTGGCAAAATGTTTGCCAAGAATATCATGGCCATACTGCAAAGTGTTAAGAATCGCGAGGAAGGAAAAGCTCGACCCGTACAGCCTCAAGTTCGTCTACCAGAGCCAACACGTAATAATACTGATACGCTTAGATCAATCTCATTACTCTAATCGATATTATTTTCACAGTTCATCGTCCCACCCCGCAACCTGCCCAGTACAATCGTTACGATCAGGAACGATTCAACAAACAAAAAGAGGAAACCGAAGGATTCAAAATCGATACCATGGGTACCTATCATGGAATGTCACTGAAATCTGTGACCGAAGGTTCTCAGCAACAGAAGAAACAGCAAATTGCTCAGATGCCACCCGGTCGGCCGAAAGAAATGTTGCCCACAGCTCAAGCACGAGTCATTCCCCAGAATATGAACAAACGACCGTCACGTACGCCAATCATCATCATTCCGGGTACCAATTCTAGTCTC
>JANTFA010086337.1:0-14360 GCA_026413405.1 Phytosciara flavipes | reverse complement strand
AGAAGAGCGATATGAATGTTAGATTACATATTACTGCATCGATACCTCCACATCGATTCAGGTATTCGTAGTATGTGGTCATGTAGGGTCAACAGTTATATTGTGTGGCATCGTTGTGTGAAAATTGCGATCATTGGATTCTAAGTATAGAAAGTCAGACTTTGGTATACCCAATCTATGCTGGAGCGCAAAATTCGCAGAAATTTGTTTAATTTCCAGGAACTCTAACTTTCGTATTCCTGCGCATATGCGTTACTGACTCGCGGCTTGGCTTCTCACACCAATTGCCTACCGACTTTCGACTTGACCATTCACACCATTACCATGACGTTTTGCGATCTATCGACTATTGACTTGATCTTTGAACCGACTTTCATCATGACTATCAACAACCGACCCACTGTTGAACCATTTCATTCTAGCGTAACGATATCGCAGATCCTTTCAAAATGAATTCTGATGTCTTCATTTTTGCGAGAAGTTCTCACGAGAAATTTTATACTTTGTTCACCACATTAATTAGTAACAAATAAATATAGTCTGAGCCCATAACCTGTTGGACTGTGCGGAATGTCTCCAGGATATTTCCAATTCAATACCCTAACTAAGACTACTGAGTTCGAGTTGGAAGTTCCTACTTTTCTTCATTTTCATGTGCTCATCGGTTGGCTTATCGTGTTTCTCCTCGGATTGGAAGCATCAATTCGCCATACCATTTTTGAAAACACATGGAAAGTGACAGTTCAAATGAGAAAAATTCTAATTTCTACCCATGGGAAGGAAATAGTTGCATTTCTTCCAATGGAACCAATCAACCAAACTCAAATAACTGGGCACTTAGAAATGTCAAGAAACCGTTTCCGGCAAATTGGGATTCCGGGTGGAAAACTATTATCATGAAAAAAAAAACAGACAGCACTAATACTGGAATGTCTACTGACAGCTGGTCAAAATCATCGTAGTTTAACTTTGATTGACACATAATAGTAGGCTATGTACCTCTGTCAAAAATGTTTATTCGATTATGTGTCACGCCGTTGGCTCGATTCCATTTCATCAAAATAAACATTCTGATGAGAGCTACATAATCTGCTATTATGTCATGACATCACGTCTCTCTGGCAGCGTGTTCTTGTCTGCATTTCATTCAACAAACAGAATGACCGAACAAGTATGTTCAGATGGCTATCTAACAATGTAAGATCATGTTGAACAGACGAGTAATGACAGCTTTATGAAAATATAACAACATAATTTGTCATCCGTTTTCTCTCACACACACACACACAAATTGTTCAGTTCGAAAACTTCATCCGCACATAAATATTCCATCAATCAAAACGATATATGCCATCACACAGAATGAAAAATGTAAACTATGGTCAATGCAATGCTGCTGTTGTTGTTGTGGAACTATACCCAGAACATCAATTTACAATCGATTAATCGTCGTAATTGATTAGATTATGATGAACATCCGATGATGGTTGGATAAGATCAACTACATAATGACATAATTTTGGTTAACTACTGTTGAGGTTTTATATGGAAGTTAGGTAGGTAGGTAGGTATTCAAGAGGTGCGTCGCGTCGGGCTTGGTATTATTACCTTTATAGAATGGAAATGCCTTGATAATGCATGATAATGATGGCATTTTTGTTATGTCGATTAAGATGATACCGTGTCTGTGTACGTATAAATCTAATTTTCCAGTTAATATTTAGTGCCATCATGTTATTAAATGGTAACGACATTAATTGCTACAAGCTTGTTAAAACAAAACGAAAATAAACGCACAACTTACGGCATTAAAGTCAGAGACGAACATGAGCATGAGGTGGAAAAGATGAGAGAAGTCCACTTAAGAACAGTTCTTTTTGTTTGTGGATAGTCAGTCTTTGACGCTAAAGTTGTAACACATTCATCACACGCAATAAGATTACATTTTCTCTCGACTGCATAATACGTTGTTCGTTTCAACCATTTTTTTTTCTTCATCTTCTGGTTCTTCGTAGCATAATCCTCTTTCATAATGTAAACTGATTCCACACAACGATTATTCATCTCAAAGAAGAATAGGGACGGAGATGTTTTCTTGTATATTTATAGGTCGTTATCTGCTTCAATTTCATGCGCTCATTTTAACCCAAACGAAAGTATAGTTTGGGTCTTGTCTTTTTTGCTTTGTTTCGTGTATGTTATACATATGTCGTCATTGTCGGTTTCTTGACTCCGTCAGTCGTTATGTTAATGCATCATAATTACATTTGAAAATATTTAACTACGCTAACGACGCATACTTGCCAGACAACATCTCTCTCTGAATGAGACATTCTGGCTTCATGTTTGGTTACATGTGCTTGCAATGCACAACACGTACATGAAAATGAATATTTTTAATAAAAAGATTCAACGGCACCATCAGTCACCATCCTTGATGTCCTTATTCGAAATAATTTAAAAAGCTAGAGGATGCTCATACCCATTCTATTGCAATGATGCTGGTGAGTCTCATTGGAAATCCACAGTCTCGTTCTTCTAGAAAATAGGAAAGACGGTACGCCAAAAGGTTTTCCCAATTTTTGTCTACAACCACAGAGGGCTGAGAGTCAGTAGTCCAAGCACTGGATTGATCCTTTGATTCTCTTGTATCTTGAGAATTGGACACTAGATCATCATGGAAGGGCTCCTAGCAAAGATCTGCAATTTTGTGCCGGGAAATTTAGGGCCAAAAATCTTTCTATGCCGAAGGATCTAATCTAAATGCATGAATTCGAGCCTCTTTCCAATTCGGAAGTCTCTAGCTTCCACACCTGCAACCAAAGATACAGTCTTGAAACATATATCTCATTATGCCAACGTGAAGGCGTCTATGCGGGTACGAATTCATGTGTTGTGCGTTTTACTCAAACCAAGTAAACATGATTCATATTTCTCGAAAGAAATTTAAAGCCTGAATGCATTAATATTTATTGTGTTCATGCTAGAGGGCAGTGATATGGCTACAGTCAAATAGCAATCGTTGAACCCACTTCCTTGAGCTATAGAGGAATGTTTCTACAAGAAAGCGAAACTAGGAACTAGTGTTCATAAGATGTGAAGTACTAGATGACACCAGACTGACTTCCATGCGACACATTTTAAAGCCAAAGTGATGGCGATCTTGAAAGTATTTCCAATCGAAAGTTTAGTTGTGCCTGTACTTTGGCTCGTTTTTTTTAAACAAGAAGCTTTCTTTGCAGTTTCCATAAAGCAAGCATACATTTTAGAATTTTAGGGTGCTTTTACTGATTAGTAATTTCCCCATACAAACGAATATGTAATCATTATAAGTGAAAATCGCAATCTTCCGACTGTGTGCACTCACTGTGACCCTGACCAAAAACAAAGTGCAAAGAAGCATCATACAAATTAATTGCTACTTGAAATAAGCTCCACACAGAAAATTAATTATTTTCTTTCTCTATCATAGGTTCACGTGAAGCAGCTTTTACATACGCAATATCAAGTGCAGGTGCTGTCCATGCGATCACAGCGTCCTGTGCACGTGGAAATATCTCATTATGCGGTTGTGATTCGATGCAAAAAATGGCATATCAAGAACAAAATCAAGCATGGAAATGGGGTGGATGTTCAGCTGACATAAGTTTTGGCATGAGATTTGCGAGACGATTTTTAGATGCACGTGAAATTGAAGGTATTATTGTTTTCCGGGCTTAGCATAGATACCTTTCAGTAAATAGTTTGATAAATGAATTCACTTCAATTTTACAGGTGATGCTAGAAGTTTAATGAACTTGCACAATAACCGTGCTGGAAGGAAGGTAATATTTTTGCTTCATTGAAAACTTTTTCTTTATCCCAACTTTCAACATTTTTCCTAAATAATGAAAACAAATCGTCGCTCGCTTACAACGTGATGCCAATAAATTTATTCAAATTACTGTTGAATTGAACTGAAAAAAATCCATTCTCATCCATCTCGTTCTCGTCAGACTTCAGTCAACAAAACATGAAGTAGCAGATACACATCAACGCGGCTTTTCACTTTGCTTTTAAAGCATCATGAAACGAGAACAATAGATTCGTTAACATATTTGTGGGCGCAAAACTTACAAGAAATAAATTTCAAATTGAATACAGCAAAAAATTGACTTTCATACAAACGAATCGATCGATTGTTTTGATATAGAGAACTTTTTCAATAAATTTGTGACGCAAGATGAAAGACCAGACAGCAAGCTTCAATAGAATGCAAATCAGATGGGTATTTCCCAGGCCGTCATGAACTCAATACCGAAAAAAAACTGTCTCAAGCTTATAAGATAGACCGAGAACCCACGCTCATTTTCGGCCCACCAAAAGGACCAGTTGAAAACCTAAGCCAAACATTTCCTTTGGCCAGCATCTTTGAAAAACATTTGTTCGACGACTTTTGTATTTGAGCTCTAGGCCCTTGAGAGGGTAGCTCTTAGCTCTAGTGTATAACTGAGCCGTCAAATATCGCACAGAATCCAAAACAAATCGAGGTACTAGAACCCAATGGAGAATGCAATGCAATACCAATTTGCATTTCTCACGATGTTACACGGTTGGGATAAACATCAGGGCTACTTAAGGCCACCCTACAGCTCAAGTCGTAGAACAAAAGTGTTGTTCGGACTGATGGACAATGCAACAGCTTGGCATAAGTTTCAAACTGGTCTTTCAAGGCCATTCACAAATTACGCACGCTCTGTCAAAAGTGTACGCCTCGTAAGATGCTTTGGTACGCCTCATGCATTTTTCAAGTTTTCTGCTAAAACTTTAGCGTGCAAGTGAGGAGGGGGTCAGAAATTTCGTAATATTGAGCGTGCTAAATTTTGAAATGACGGTTTTGTGACGGTCAAAGATGCGCGTGGGCTCTCGGTCTATAACTTTTGCTTTCAAAAATGAAATTCGGCTTCCGGGTGATACTAATTATTTCTGAATTCCTTCGCAGATCGTTAAAAATCTTCTAAGAACTGATTGCAAATGCCATGGTGTGTCTGGATCGTGTGCTATGAAAACTTGTTGGAAAAGTTTACCTCCTTTTCGGGCTGTTGGTGATGTCCTGATGAAAAAATACAACCGAGCCCGATATGTACAACCCATAAATGATAAGAACGGACTGAGTTTAACTATAAGAAAGTAAGTAAAGCGTCTGAGTGAATAACTTCTTGTCATCAGTCAGGGTTTACCAGTCCGATAAAAAATGAAAATTTCTGTTTTTTTTCAATACATAGAAAAAGTAGATCGCTTGCAAAGCCGAAAAAACCCCAAAAACCGAAACGAATGGAAATCGTTTACTTGCAGCCATCACCAAACTACTGTGAAAAAGATCACAGTTTGGGCAGTCTGGGAACGGACGGGCGAAATTGTAATCGAACGGTGAATGGCGTCAATGGATGTGACCTGCTGTGTTGTGGTCGAGGTTATAACACACATCAACTGAACCGGACATGGCAGTGTCGATGTAAATTTCAATGGTGTTGCAATGTTCAGTGTGATGTTTGTAGTTCAAGGATCGAAGAGTACACTTGCAAATGAGTGAAATTGTAATTTATCTTAGAATTACGGTGATAAAACAAATGTGAATGAAACAAACGGATTGATGATAGATCGAGAATGACTACTATTGACAAATGGAACTGCGTTGAAGTTCAATGGAAATGAGAAAAATTGGAAGGGTCAGCAAACTTGTAACCATTTTGTGTGTTATGTGTACGTGTACAGTATTATTTTGCAAATTTCTATTTTTAGAGATGGCTTTAAAACGAGTGCAAAGCTGAGCACTCTTGTACAATAAGTGAATAAAGAATAGTTTTATACTTGCGTGGTGCTCTGAGTATTTATTGAAGAATTTTTAAACGGAAAACTGTCTTCGGAAACGACCTACTGTAAATCGGAAATGGCTTGTCAGAAGATAAAAAGATTTACGAGTCGGTTCTTGGCTTCTCCAACATCTTTTCCAGCAACTGTACAGATGTTTTTTTCCTACAAAATTGATAATTCAAAGAAAGCTGAAACTCTTTACCTTAGGAATAGGCAGATATCACTATAATGTTTTCATTAAACTTATCTACAACGTCCACATACCTAGTCAGATTTCACCGAGGCTCCATCGATTCTTCCCGAAAGCCATATCTTTTGACAGATATCATCAAATTAATCGATCCTAATATCGGATACGTAGTATTTGGTTCTAGCTTTGAAAAGGAATCATATCCCTCAATGCTCTATTGTTCCTATGGAAATGGCAACGGTACTACAAAACAAATTGCCATTTTTCGTATCTTGATTGAGCATATCCCACCGGGCACACAAGGTAGGTGGAAACTATATAAAGACAATTTCAAAGGCCTAAGACCAAACCATAGCCAGTAGATAGTAATATAGATTAGCCGTCAAAGAAACAGTGTCGATTTTGACCTTCCGACATCCAAAAGAAATCCTTTCTTCGATTTTTTTATTTGAGCACTAGAAGAGCTCTAACGATGGTAGTCCTATAGTGAATATCTCGGCCGTCACACATCAAAGAAAATTGAATACTGATGTCGAAATTGGAAATGTAAGATATTGGTGGCAGATTCTATCGTACAGGATATAATTGATTTTCGTTGCTGCTATCCATCTGTTATCGGTAAAGATGACCACAAATAAACGAAAACATGCGACTAATTCGACTTTATAAGCAAAATACATGATCAAAGAATTGAAGTAAAAGATTTGAAATCAATGCTTTGCTATGATCAAAGGAAGTAGTAGACCCAATAAATATATTCTTGATATGCTTGTCGTCTGTAACAGTTCATCATAAGTGCGGGCAAACCCACACAAGACAATGAGACGAGCCTTTGACAACTGTGCAAAGTATGATCAAAGAACATCAAATTCACGCCGTAAGTGTGCCACAAATTCAAAAATGCAAATTATGTCTAGTTTTTCTAAAGAAAGCGTTAAATCCCCCTCTTCGTTACAAGAATGCGTCGAAATATATTTTTTGGTTGACTTTTTTATCGACTCGTTCACTAAAAATTCGAATTTTGGGCACACTTACGGCGTCAATTATACAATATTCAAAACAAATGAGGCGTAACAAGCGGTTCAAGTAGTAATACATCCATGACAAAGTGACCGAGCGAGTAGAGCCGATGGCGAGGGATGCAACCACGCTAGTGAAAATAACTATTTTCAAATCTGTAGGTATTCTATTTCATTCGTTAAGCCCTTGGAAAATGAAAATTAGTGCAAATGTCATCAGGGCCGGGCTGGCCAGTGATAGGTGCACTTGTGAAATGCAATGACAAGCGTTCGTAATGTAGCGAAAGGCGCTTGAGTTGAAGAAAAGGCGCCAAAAGACACATCTGAATGGCGCCAATACAGCAAATTGAATGAATTCAGAAAAGCGCACTTGTGATTTTCCAAGTGCGGCTCTGAATGTCATCGAGTAATGATTCCCCAAGAATGCAGCGAGCAAGAAATATTTTTGTCCCTACTATATTGCGATCTGATACTTCTTTTGCTATCGTTTAGTCTTGTGGTCAGTTCTAGCCAGAACTCACATCTTAGTTTTGTCGTCGTTATCGATAGCAAGAGTCTTTACACACTTCTTTAGCCACAAACATCATCTTTAAGTTTTGATCGTAAGTATTTACCCTAGAATTCAATGGCTGAATATTATTCAGTTACTAGAATGCTGTCATGAAAACTCAACTTTTCTGAAATACTTATCGCCGTGTGTGCATTCTTTCCATACCTATTATAATAGCGAGTAGATACTTTATGATATTCATATACGCTTATTATAAATAATATGGATGGGTAATAATGGATAATAATTGAAAATGTTCGTCTCGAACAAACTTGTCTTATAATGTGAATGGAAAACCATAAATTTGCAGTAGATCCAAACAAAAGAACGTTATGTTTCTTATCTTCTTATAGGTAGGTACTCTATACATATTCGCTTACCTTTACATCGAATAATTTTAAATGCATGCGCAACTCTTCTTATAGCCAGAGAAGTTCAATTTGAAATTTATTAAAAACTTTTGTTGTATGAGCGCTTTCGGTTTGTCTTGTTATTGTATTCAATATTGCATTATAAATCAATACCACGTTTGTTATTAGGATTTCTGTTTTTTCTCGTTTCTTTGATATGAATACTGAGATGTCGCAACAAAAACATGAGAACGGGATTCATTATACATCTCGTTTTTATTGAACTGAACATGCATCCTTATGTTTAAAAGCAAGATTTCGGGGCTGATGAATGCGACACATATGACACATCACGTTCGCTTCTATATTGATTCCTTAAGTCCTAGATCAGGCCCGGACTGGCTACCAAAGGCACATCAATGCACCAGCTAAGTTTGTTCTTCACTTTTTTTTCAATAAATTTCCACTTAGTAATTAAATGAACATTATATGGCAAGCAAATAGCCAAAACTTCACTGATTCCTAACTAACATTAAGACGAAAGTGGAGAACCTTTCTCATTAAACGCACTTTTTGTTAATTTATCTCAACCAAATATTTAGAAAGAGGAAATATTTATGCTTTAGAGTACCTGGGACACTTATATACACGGCACAGTACTCTAATTCAAACATGTTCTTCGACTAGCAGTAGAGCAACTCCAAGCAAAAGTGTGATTGTAGTCAGCTGTCAAATAGAGTATTATTTTGTATGAAATTTTATTACCACTCTTTTTACAATGTCAAAGTTTGTTTAGTATCCCTTATGGTTCAAAATGCTGGACCATATTTGAAAAGTTTGGTAGAGTGTTGTCAGATGAAAATGTGCCACATGTCCTTTGGCGTCACGAAGTTGGATCACATCAAGATTGAAATACGGGCTGCTAGAAATCTCGAGCACCATTCACAATGACATACTAAATGACAATTTTTGTATAAGGAAAATGTCACTTTGTGTATCATTGTGAATGGTGCTGGCGAGAAATGTTCTTTCGATAGACATCCCTGAAGTGACTAAAAAGAGCAGACCAAAACACAGTTGGACCGGCCAAATGCGACAGCGATAAGAGCGAATCGGGCTAACACAAGAATAAAAGGAGACCCGAATGCGAATGCGATACCCGTAACACGATCAATGAGAAACGCATACTGGCCATGAATTAAATTAAATATTTAAACGCTGACCCTGAAAGTCGAAATTACTAGAAAATCAGGAAAATTTTCGCAAACACTAGTCGTAAGCAAAAGTGAAGCGATGAAGAAGAAGAAAATGTTTATGATACACTGTCCAGCTTCAGTATTCTATTTAGATTAACACTCATGCCTGGAGTAATTTGCTAGCAGCTACCTTGCTATTTAATACAAATCTTTCTTATGCTATGCCAACGCAAATGCAATTCTAAATGCATATGAAAGCTATTTCTATCTGTTATCAATAAAGACGACAAAAAATAAATGAAAACATCCGACTATTAGGTCTTATATAGCAGAATTCATGCTCAAAGAATTGAAGTACAAGATTTCCAATCAACATTTTAAAAAATTATTTGATCAAAGGAAGTAATAGATCCAATAAAAATACTGTTGATATATTCTTACCGTCTATGACAGGCTACGGTTCTGAGAATCACCTGTAAAATCGCTACAACTACTGAAATTTTGAGTGTCTAAAGCTGTAATTTAATGACTGAAAGCTAGTGAGCGAGGCGCTTCTCACTTATGAAAAGTTATTACTGACAAAGAACGTGGTAAAAGTACAGCAATGGTGTCTTTGCTAACGCATGCTGCTAAAATAGGCTCCGGAACGTGATGGAAACCTCTCTTCCATTGAAAATAGATTCTCAACATAAGGTAGGAACATCATTTTTTCAGTGGCCACCTAGATACGGGCTTGATGATACACAACGAGCATAAGGAAACATTTATAAAAAGGATGACTGAATGACCACTGGAATAAAATTCCTCATTAAAGGAATTTCCCATTTTGAAAGGAAGTAAATAAGAGACTCGTACAACTATAGTACTCACGCCAACGCTCGTTCACGCTGCTTATAACAGCAATGTTAATGTACTCTCTCGTATACAGTGAACTAATTACCGAATTAGCTTTCAAAGAATTATTAGAAATCAAAGCAAAAACTCGCGCAAAGATAAGTTCAATTTTGTAAAGAAATTGGATGTGACTGTGACATGACATGGTCAGACAGAATCGCATCTCAATGCCAAGCATAACCAAACGTCCCAAGTCTCTGCTCAATTAGCATGAACATAAGAAATATTTTGGGGCTTATGTAATTAAAATAGGACCTACATTTCTTTCGTAAATTTCTTTCCAAAAAAGTGTGCTCATGTTAGTAGCCACTGGCTAGCCAGTGCTATGCCGAAATATATGAATGATTCTAGCGATTATTGAGAACTGTCGTCATTTCTACGTGCTTTCATAAGTTCTGATAAATAAATTTTCGAATTCAATACCAAGTGGCGCCATTTTTCAGATAACTTTGAAAACTTCAATGACAAATAGATGGCACACTAAAGCAATTTGTGACATTTTGTGACATCGGTGTCATCGCTGTCATCTCAAGTGGTTGAGGTTATGATTTTTTGTTTACAAAATGTTTCTGAAATAAAAAACCATCAAGCGAAAATTCAGTTTTGAAAAAATGTTTACAGATTCGAAGCTGTACAGTCTCGTGTGTTCAATCCTAATTTTAGTAATTCTGTCAAAGATTGCGTCGGCTAATGACCTACAGGTAATCACTTCCGATTTACGCTAACGCCCATTTTCTCCAAAACATTTTCCTTTCAAAGGTTTTCGATGAATTCGCCAAAAAATCCAGCTCCCATACAAACAATTGGGCGGTTCTGGTAGACACATCCAGGTTCTGGTTCAATTATCGGCATGTAGCAAATGTCTTATCAATTTACCGGTCAGTGAAGGTCTGTGTACAATCATCGACGTTCTGTGATATTATTGCAATCTGTCAACCTGATCGTTATCTCGTTTCAGCGGTTGGGAATACCCGACAGTCAAATTATATTGATGGTGGCCGACGATATGGCGTGTAATCCACGAAATCCTCGCCCAGCAACCGTTTTCAACAATGCGAATCAACACATCAATGTGTACGGTGATGATGTCGAGGTGGATTACAGAGGCTATGAGGTTACGGTGGAGAACTTTGTTCGTTTATTGACCAATCGCTTTCCGAGTAGTACTCCACGGTCTAAGAAACTTCTTACGGATGCGGGAAGCAATATCCTCATCTACTTGACAGGTTAAAGATTTTCATTTTCGCTTGGTAAGATTGGAGTTTCACTGTTGTGATTTACAGGACACGGAGGCGATGGTTTTCTCAAATTCCAGGATTCCGAGGAAATTACAAATCAGGAATTGGCTGACGCCTTTGAACAGATGTGGCAGAAACGAAGGTGGGATGCGACATTTAGAACTTAGATTTGAAATTCAGGCGTTTCCTCTTTGTCACCTTTCAGATACAACGAAATTTTCTTCATGATCGACACATGCCAAGCGGCATCCATGTACGAGAAATTCTATTCACCGAATATATTGGCAGTGGCGAGTAGTCTCGTTGGAGAAGATTCCCTATCGGTAAGCCAACTATTAAAATCAATCAACTGGATATTTTTCTTGTCATTCAAAATCTATTACAGCATCATGTTGACCCTGCCATCGGTGTGTACATAATCGATCGATACACGTACTACGCTTTGGAATTTTTGGAAAATGTGGACGCAGAGAGTCAACGAACCATCGGAGAATTCGTAAGTGGTGGAATTTGGCCGAGTGTTTCTCTGTTTCTAATTCTTGACTTTTGTTCAGCTGAAAGTTTGTCCGAAACGGGTCTGCATATCTACTGTTGGTGTACGGAAGGACCTGTTCCTGCGCGATCCAAATAAAGTTCTCATCACCGATTTCTTCGGTTCGATAAGACCGATTGAGATAGTAGCAGATCGGGAAAATGTCTCAATACCGCTGAAGATAGACACCGAGTAAGTTACTGAGTCATCTCAGTGGTCGGTTGAAATATTGACTTATTTTCTGAATGGTTTACAGGTCGAGAATCGTTGAATCGTGCGAGGATAGTACCGTTAAATTTGAATTTTATGAACAATTCCCGAGTAAACTTTTCAACTGAAGAAATTAATTGGTTTTAGTTTGATGGCCTGTTGTCAATAAAGCGAACCATTTCCTTGGAATGATAATCGATGGCGTTACGCAATCTGTTATCATTTCACGGAATCATTTACCAGAACTTGAAAAAAGTCGACTTTATGTCAGATCTGAAGAATTTGATATGGAGTTGGTCAATGGGTGAAGTTTGAGTCGGTTCTTAAATTTCAGATCCACTCGCCTCTGTTTCATTTACGGTAAGCTAAAAAACAATGCAAAAACCTTCCCAGAGTAATAAAATTTGAAATGAGACATCACATCTCAAAAGCCTCCATCGACAGAACTCAGACTTGTCAATATGATTTTTCATACAAAATCTCTACCTCTGTGATTTCGTTTGATTGACGCTTTTGTGGGAGCTTTTTTTTCACTGCTCACTCCTGGAATGCTTTGATAACAAAATACATTTTAACAGTGGAACTTCGTATTTTGGACAAGTTTGAGTATAAAATCAGTTTTGTTCACGAAAAACGACCTACATTTTGAGATCTTTTGCAGGCACCATCATACGAAGTACGAGGGTCTCATGCCTTTACTCTTACGTTTGTAACACGTCGATTTGGACTCCCAGAATATGGGCAAACCTTCTGGGGTCACCCCCAGATGCCAAATCAGCATTTAAAAAAATGTCCGTCAGTCTGTCTATCATCACGATAACTTGAGTAAAACGAAAGCAATCTTGATGGGATTTTTTTTCCTCGCAAAATCGGTCGAGCCGATCCAAAGTTATGGTCGAAATAGTGCTACTTTCGAGGTCTGGTCAAGGTTTATCACATATATTACCGGCGGTATTGCTCGCAGAAACTTCATTGATGGTGCAAATAAAAGTTATTGATTACACCAATCCTGGAAAAGAGTTTGTCAAAATTGGATCTTCGGCTCGGAAGTTAGAGCGCATAGAGTGGGCCTAACTTGAGCTACTCGGCCGTACAGTGAAGGTAGATTTTTTAGTCGATGTCTTGAAAAAATTTGCTTCGAATTTTGTTTTTGGTTAGACAGGTGACGACCGCATTACGGTGGTACTGTTTTTAATGAACAAAACAGTATGGCCACCAGCCGCCATGTTGGAATTCAGTGCTTTTCTTATAAGTAATTTTCATTCGATTTTAGTAAAGTTTTTCTCGTTTGAAAGATAAAAAAACCATAAGGCGAATTTTCTGTTCTGATATGAGTTTTAAAAGGAATAATTTGAAGATGCAATGTTGCCGTTGCAGAGAAGTCTCGAGACCATACCTTTCTTGGCTCTATCGTTGAAACATCTTAAAGTGATGTGTAGGTCCACAAACTTTTAAATCACTTACGATCTGCTGTGCGTTTCTGTTGACGATGATGAAATAATTCAACAGAGATAGTGAGTTGAGGCCTGCCTGTGATGTAACTAAAAAAACTCTCCACTTTACGTTAAAAATGTTTTTTTTATTTAACTCAATTTCCATCCACTTCATCAATAAAATTTTTTTACAGAAAAAACTCATAAATTAATTTGTCAAATAAATAAGAAAAGAAAAGAAAAAACTTTCTCTATCACTCAACGACCATCAGTGGTGAAGCCTGAAGCACACCACTTTTATAAACATTAGAATTTTTGAATAGAGCGTCACAGAGCGTTGATATAAAAAATAGCAGTCCAAAGCATCCTATCCATTCAAAATTCTGTCATTTTCTTTTTACAAAAAAATTAATTTCACTATCTATGGCGCGGAAAACAATCGCTCATAAATTGCTGGCTAGTGATACTTAATGGGTGGTAAATGGTGACCACATTTTGGGAAGCCTGGTGGCACTGGTGGTAAATCCGCATGTGTTCCTATGTGGAATACCAAATTCATGCCGATGAGAATGTGGAATTGGAAATGACAATGGAACAACCAGTATCCTGAAAAGAAGTTTTTGACAAAAGTTAATTCATACCATCCAACAATGAGAGTTGAACCCATTGTCTTACCCGGATTATCAGCTCGAAACCGTACAACAACATAGCCGTTATTGGGAACTGCTATCGTATCCTTCAATGGTGGATGACCGAACTGTCTGTGCAATAGACCACGTCGATCCAAATCGAGAGCATGTTTCAAATTGATTTTCTTAACATTTGTGTCCGGTGAACGACCCATACCAATGACATGGAATGCTGTTCCATGGATATGGAACGGATGACTCAAATT